>OY755083.1:16905526-17115543 GCA_963576655.1 Gastrophysa polygoni | reverse complement strand
ACTCTTCGATATTTGGCGGCCTATTTTTGTAGACTACATTTTTTATGTGACCCCATAGAAAAAAGTCAAGTGGGGTCATATCAGGAGACCTAGCTGGCCATTCAATTGCTCCCCTGCGTCCAATCCATTTATTAGGAAAAGTTTCATCTAGATATGCGCGTACCATACGTCCAAAATGTGGAGGAGCCCCATCTTGTTGAAACCATATTTGTTCTGCCGGCAAATTGGGATTGTTATTATTCGGGAATAATCGTCTAAGCTCTGGAATAATATGCTGTTGTAAAAGTGATGAATATCGTTCAGAGTTCAAATTTCCGTTTATAAAATAGGGTCCTATGACGTGTCCACCAATAATGCCACACCAGACATTTACTTTTTGTGGCCGTTGAGTGTGAACTTCCTTCATCCAATGTGGATTTTGGTCTGACCAATACCTACAGTTGTGTCGATTTACGTGCCCGTTTAAACAAAATGTAGATTCGTCAGAAAACAATATGTGGTTGACAAAGTTGACATTTTCGCTTAATTTATCCATAATAACTTCACAGAACTCGATTCTACGATCAAAATCGTCTTCACTCAATTCTTGTACCAAATGAATTTTATATGGATGGAATTTTTGCAGTTTGCAAATTCTTTGAATGGAATATCGACTCATGTTATGATTCAAAGCCGAATTTATTGGATTTTCCACCACATCTAACATGACATTCAAAGCATTTCCTTCATTTGTAACGCTTACTGGTCTTCCACTTTTTGGTCGATCTTTGACATCTCCAGTTTCATGAAAACGCTGCAATGTTTTTGAAACGGTTGATTTAGAAATTGGTTCCCGATTTGGATGCAATTCATTAAAAATCTTCACTACTTGGTCACAACTTCTTCTTCTATCACCGAATCCTATGATCATTAAAATTTCAATACGCTCAGTATTAGTTAAACGTGCCATTTTTGCGCGAAACACTAAATGTATTTTTGACATGTGTTGTCAAGATCATCACTGTTAGACAAAAGAACGACGCGGCGTTGTTATGGAGCTGGAAACTTTCAAAGGTAACTTGATGGACTATGAACTTAATGGACTAACATTTTTGGATAATTTATTATAAGTTATTTTCAAAATTCGATATATCGAAATCGGTTGAATTTAGGGAATGATGCGCTTTATCAATTTTGTTCAGAATTCCGAGCAGAATTGAAATGTGGAATAATATACAGGGTGTCCCATTAGAGAAAAAGCAACTTTGTTTCGTCCTGACTTTTTGACTCATCTTGTATACTCAATCTTTCATTAGCCTAATGGATTCTGAAAAACCCTACAACTTTTGTATCCAAACATTTTTCGCTAGCTATCTTACTTTAGGAAATAATCGACCGTTTCCATACATATCAGCGACCCTGTATCATTATTGTCTAATGAATCTATTCTTCCTCAAGTACACACTCGAGTTAGTTTACTAATTGATATTCCCACAGCCATTAAAGCAAGGGTCAATGATATAATCCAGATACGAACTCAATTGACTTTTCGAGCATTGACGTATGTAAAAAGAATCCAGGAAGAACTGTAAATTGAAATCTCTCCTACTCAATGAAAATGCGAGTATTTCTGCTGAATAACTCCGTGAATGACTAAGCACTTCTCATCATATGGTGAAAAATAAAATGGTTTCTATTTTAATAATCAATGAATCTGAAATAGTGAAAAGTTCGAGGAAAAGTTCGATAAAAACCATGTTATGAAAATTTCAGAGATGATTCAGAAACTTTGAATACTTGAATTTCTGATATTTATGCAGAGAAAGAAATGGGGGAAGAGTCGAAAAAGTTTTCGGAATGAAAAAATGTTGCAAGAAGGTAATAGTTTCCATGATATGATTTCTTACAGTGGGCGTAATTCCGCGCCTATGGTAATTGCTCGGGCCATTAGACCTATTTTTTATTGAGAAATTGGTGCGTCCATAAGGATATGCATTATTCGTTCACAATGAATTTGATTAGGATGAATTCTAAATTGAATATCCTTCTAATGGTATTGAAATGCACGTACAATATGGATGAAATCTTTATATAATTCAAAACATATATAAAACCAACAGATAGAACAAGAAATAACTTTCGTATAAGGTGGCATTTTTCAATATTTTCTTGTCATCCCCGAATATATTTCGATAGTCCTCACATTTGTTATCATTGGTATATTTCAACCATTCTCCAATGCATCAACAATTATTATTGCAGTTTTGTCTGCACAATGAATCGATAGAATTCTTGTGACTGTATTAGGCACCGGATTCTGATTGGTGAATTTATAAAGGGCTCTAACAGCCAAAGTCAGACCTATGTTGGGCATGAGAATATTGATCTTCGAAAGGTTGACAAAAATGATTCTGAAAATATTTCGGTGTGTAACTGTAATAACTTTCTTGATGGAGTCAATTCAACTTCGAAAAGAATAGATTCACATTCTATGATTTGTAAAATATTCAAAAACAACTATGGAACGAGAGGAAATGTTCAAACTACGTGATATTCCACATTATTTCCTGATCCTGGTTATCCAATTGAATCCCTGAATGCATTTTGACAGTCCTTGAATTTGTAATCACTGGCACAATTGAACTCTGCAGCTACGCAGCTTTCCTCTGCACAATGAATGGATATAAATCGTGTGAATGCATTAGGAAAATATGATCATTCCTATACCTCTTGTAGTTTTAGAGTTATGAGATAATATTTCTCGAAAAACTTGTTTCAGGAAAGTCGATGATTTTTCAGTTTCTTTGCCAATAGGAGAATTCGTCCCCACTCAGAAATGTTGTCCAATGGTATTTTGATAAGGAAATATATATCTGACAGTACGGTGTAGGTCGGAACTGCTCAAAAAAATTCATTTCGAGAACGAAGCGTCTATTTAGGTTGATTTCTCTCCATTGAATTCCTAAAACGACTGCACACAGAAAATCACAAATCAAGATATTCAAATATAAATTTTAGTGAACGCTATTTTAGCGCTTTGGCGCACGACTGTCTTGAAGTACGAGTGCCCTAAGACCATATGTCTCATAAAAGGTGTATATCATGAACTATTTTTTCATCCTACATTAACTCTCACTGAAATCATGAATTGGATGCTGAATTCAATAACAATAACTCTCATTGGCAACATTGATGATATAATCGGAATCTCAAAATGATTACAGTGTCAACCTGTCGAAACATAGATTAATATCAGAAAATTATCTCAAGGCGTATGAAATTGAATTCCGATATTTTCGAATGTGGTGTATATATTCAATATATGGCTGACAGTTCAGTGATACCAATGCCAAGAAGAAATAAAATTAGTGTACTGAAATGGAAGATATTTCGAAACGCATGTGCATGTCATAATGACATTTGGGACGCCAAGTAGTAGTTTATATCGCTATAACAGCCAAAGCAGGAAATTGTCATATGAGAGAATTCTATGATATTGGTTTTCTGGAGTAGAAATTTTTGTCACTTGTCAATCTTTCCACACCTGGACCAACGCATTATTCTTGAGCTCATAATGGAATGAATATTCTTGTTCCTTTTTTCATTTCCCTTCATTCCTTCCATATATTCAGATGACAAGTTTAACAGATTCATTGATTGGCGATTGAAGGGAAGACTTCAGTCATACTTATATTTACAGATAATGTCAATGTCTGAGCCCTCTAAAGCGGCTGATTTGATTGTAGAACTTGAACCACTTTCAGTTGACAGGATTAGATGATATAATTCAGACCAGTCTTCCTCAAATTGGGCGATAACGCCCCTCTGTGGTACTGAAAGCTTTCAGGGGGAGTAGGAGTTAGGGGGCAATGAGGCAATCTGATGAGAAGGGCCACGGCAGACAAATTTTATCTATAAAAATCTGCCACAGAAGTCCTCAGTATTTGAAATGAAAATTTAATACAGTCGAATCTTCATATATACCCATAAGGAATTCTGTTCTTCCAGCTGAAGCTAGTTTCACTTCAATAAACATTTTTGTAACAAAACTTTGTTAGTTTTCATTAGATTTTCAAATCATCAGCAGAACATCAATATTGGAATTACGTATTTTCTTTTATTTCTGAATTTTGAGGGGCACTAGATTGTTTGAATCAAAGTGGGCGGTGGTCTAAAAAAGTTTGAGAACCTGTGATCTAGAATATGTAGTTTTAACTTCTGGTCACCTCTCCATCAAGCATTTCGCTCTGAAAAGTCTATTCCGAATTGAATAAGTTTCATAAGAAACCATTCGAATTGATTTGGCACAAATAATATCTGATTCTAATGAAAATTAGTTACTTTTCTCCTCAAAATGTCTTATTTGAATTCCTAATTATTCCAAATAATTATATACAACAGTGTTGGAGTTCTCCAATCGAAACTTCATATGCAGTTTTCATTATCTCCATCGAATTCTGCCGAATGTAAACACATTTTACGCCACTGCTTCCGTGTGCTCAACTCTGAGATGGAGCGCAAAATGCTTCATTTTCGAGGTCTCTTATCCGGCCACTTCATTTGCTGAATAAATCGAGGTGGAAGTCTCTCGAGTGGGTCGGTAAATAAAATTAAGGGGTCCTTATGGAAATAAATATACTTTTCGCGGATGAAAAGGAGCTACGTTCGAATAGGACAAAGTCGGCAAGTCGGTAATTGGCCTAACGAGCTGTGGTTATTTTAATTATAAGTGGAAAAACGGAAAATCTCCCCAGAGTTACTGAGGGTACTTATTGAGAGAAAATGTTATCGTGGAAACAGAATCTGTGGACAGGAGGAAGAATATCTATTTGATTTAAATTATCGTTATTGCAGAATATGGATATGAACAGATGATGGTTGCCTCATTATGAAAGAATTGAGGTGAACATTTTGTGGAAATAAAAGAAAAAACTAACGGCGCTTGACGCTTCATTTTCTCTACGAGAGAATTCTTGTTCGTAGGATATGCGTACATAGGATTAGAATTATTGGTACCATCGCAGAGGACATAAAACACAACACACACAGCATAACACAACATAAAACACGATGAGATTGTTCCTCACTATTAGCTGATAAATGCGGTCGAAGAGTATTCCAACTGCATGTATAAGCAAGTAAGTAATGTAATTCACGTAGAATTCGAATAAAAAAAACGTCCTTATTTCATTCAATGTCTAATATTATTCATTCATGAGAACTTGGAATGATACATGAAATTATCTTTTCGAGCTGGAACCACTGCTTCTTGTTTCGAAAAAAAGTCAGAAATGAAGTTGAGGAACAAGCTTTTATGTCAGTATTTCAAATTGTGAAATTGCTTCAAAAAATTATTTGAAATAAGAAATTCAAACAATTCACCAGAAATAATATGATTTGTTCAAGAGTTTTTTGTTCTTCTTACAATAGTTCCTTCCGATAGCTCTCAGTGCTAGATACGCCAATGATACACAATATCTAATACTGGCATCATTCGTCAGCATATTCGTCTTCATTGTGGACATGTCATCGCCAGGTATGCTATTTCCACAGGTACCATGAATCATAATAAATGTGTTTCTTTTCCTCATTGCAGCCAGCGGGAAACCAGATATTTCCAGTGTATTGAAATGGAATGACCCAAGAGATTCAATATATATATTTCAGAATCTTTACCCTTACTTTCAGTCATAAAATCGGAAACGATGCGAAAACGGAAACTTCCCCATCATGTAACAACTTCGAAATTGATATCTAAATAATTCAGAAAATCTCTCAAAATTTTCTGTTGCTTATAAACTAAGGTGAATTCCAATGGAGAAGAAGAAGTAAATAGGTAATTCATATATATCGATAGTAAATAATATACAGGAGATTTGCACTTATCCTCTAATTATTGTATTCATATTGAACAATATAGATAGAAAACATCAACTTAGAGTTCGATTCAATTGATCTGGAAAACTGTATAACATGACTGGTAATCTACTCGATACTGAATACTCGATCACATCTTGTAATACATCTTTCTAATCAAGAACTCGAACACTCTTTGAAAATAGAGAAATCCAATATAGTGCACTCAATAAAAACCAAGATAGAGTTCGAATCAATTGCTCTGAAAGAATGTGTGACAGGTACGTTGAGCAAATGTGTTTTTGTGTGATAATATCTGACTGGTTTTCAATCCAGCTCTGATTCATCTGAAATTGATGGTATTCATCTTGCATGGTTAACAATTAGCACTATTTTTATTGGGTTCTTGTGGAATTATTTTGCATTCTCGGCAAGAAATTCTGGTGATTCGAAAAACATATGTACCCATATCATGATTAAGGTGGGATGCAAGGATATATAAGACAACTCGTTTCGACCCACAATATCCCCATTGATATTTGTATAAGATCTTCACTTCACGTTCCAAATGCTCATCCAGCGGAAGAAGAACTCTTTATAACAACTTCATATACCTCATACTCATATCATTTGAATCAAAATCACAATCAAATCAAATTATATCCATGAAATTAACCTGAAGTAGTTCTTTTCTATATCATTCGGGTGCAATAGAGCATCAAATATCACGTGATCTGCTAAATCGATCCTGAAAATAACATCAATGAACGAGAAATATCCTTCTGAATGCATTTCTGACACAATCGAATAAAATAGTGTCATCATTATTTCTCCTCATGAAATATCACCCACTGGTTAGACATGTTGGACCACCTTTCCACATTGTTACATATTTCTCAGATTTATAAGGGTGGTCTATTGAATTCTTATAGAACGATATAGGGGGCGCCTTCCTGTGACGACGGTTTTTATTGGCTAATAATCATAGCAATAAATCCAGGAAATTATATTTAAAACGTATGGCGCATATCACGGCGAGTAAGTTTTATTGCCATACCTCTCATGCGGTGGAATTTTCATGATGTAGTGGCGAATGGGAATCCGAAAGAAGCTTGAAAGCTTCGTCGTATTTTATCACGACGATTGCAATGACGATTCCATCACTCCATTTTTATTGCTGGATCTAGAGTGCCTTGACACTCACATTTCACGCTTTTGAAGGAGTCGCCTCCGACAAGATCTGATTATCACTATTCTGGAACGCAAAAAGATATTTTATTTGACAACACGAATGGAAAACCTATAATGATCGAGGAACATCGTGGCAGAGAAAGTGTTGGAAGTCGTCTTGAAAGTTCAAAGGTTGTGACCATCAGGAAATACTTCATTAGCTAAAGAATTCCACAACTTTGCTGTCTTATCAATGAATGATGCTTGATATAGCGGGCCTGACAGTGTAGGGGTGACCAGCCTGAGCTCGTCTGGTTTGTCTACCTGGAATCGCTCGTGGTGGCATAATATGAGCACCGACCGTGGAAGTATCTATGATCGGTCACCTTTCTACGATGTTCTAGACAGGTCAGTGTCATGTCAACGACTTCCTGCTGAATAGCATCTAAGAGCTTCAGCGTATATGGGCTAAACAACGAACATGTGAACAGTACTCTAGGACAGGTCAAATTTGTGCTTTGTAGATCATGAGCAGTTCGTGGACTGTAAAATTCTTCTTTGCACGGAATTGAAAGCCAAGTTTTTGTGAAGCAGCTTTCGCAATGGACCTTGTCGTCCCAGGAGAGGTGTTGGTGACCAAGCATGAATTATTATTATATTATTCAATTGCAATGTCTACGGCTACTACAAACGCCTAGATGAACACACTCATAATTCCTCATAAAGCCCGCAGATATACTATGCATTTTTATCGTTGTCTGAAGAAATTACCTTACAATAACATTGTTCGTCTCTCATCCTTCTTTCCAACTCATTCCTACACCCATATTCGTACGATGTTGCTCAGGATTTGACTTGGTTTTGCAGAATTGAAAATGTATATTTTGACAGATCAAAGTCAAAATATCGACAGCTGTCAGTGTTAGACTTGGTGCCAGACAACTGAATAAAGTCAAATTTCATGCAAATCAGTCACATAAGCTCACTCAGTTGAACCAAATAAATTAGTTTTCAGTGAGAAATGAAATCTTGTATGCACCACCTTCGAACCGATTTTCATATTTCATCAAATCAATCATAGTTGACCTCTCCATTATCTTATGACGAAAATACTAAACACCCCAAAAGGCCAAAATTGCATATCTAGTAGAGATGATGAAAATGAACTATTTTTTTTTCTCAATCATCTATGTAAACACCATATAGCGTATTGCTTCGTTATACAGGGTTGTGATAGACTATGGAACCGAGTAAATTTCTCTTGAACAGAAAGAAAGATATTTATGAAAATTTGCAGGTGAGTGTAAAGGAACAAAATGCATCTGATGAATATTTTTCTGTTCATAATATATTTCCGGTTTAACCAGAAATGCCATCGAATTCTTTGATTTGAATGGGAAACCCTATATATTGCCACAGATTTTGAAAGAGCTTGTTATTTTGAATTCATACATACAGAGTTTGGTGTGAAAAAATTTTTAGAAACGAGGAATATAGCACTTTAATCAACCTCATTCAAGTTTTTGCATCAGAGCAAAAAACTATTCAGATAAAATAATTGATGTTGTTTGTTTGCATAGTAATAAATAAACGAGTACTCTTTTGTTCTCCAAGTGTCAAATCCTAATTGACGGAAATGAATTTTACAATCACCATAACCGATCATCATTAAAATTTTAATACGCTCTTTCTCACTCAATTGAACCATTCTAAATTGTACAATTTGTGAACTGTACGTTCAAATATTACAATGCATACAAACAATATCACTTAGTACAATGTACATCAGATGCATTTTGTTCCATTGCACTTTTCGAATTTTCATAGATATCGTTTTTTTCGTTCAGAAGATATTACTTGGTTCCATACTCCCCAACCATGTATAGAAAGTAGTTCATATCGACATAGCAATTTTAAAGTCAACACACACGCATGGAAGTATTCCAAAATCGACGTGCGAACGTTCGTATGTATGCATATGTATGTATGAATGATTATAATAATTATTATATTCAATACTTTATTTTTCGTTCCTAATATCAGTTTCTCAACTCTCTTGTGTGCGGAAGCGTTGTTCTTCGGGCTCTTTTATCACATATATCAATATGTGTGCATCCTCAGATTTCAATGTCACAAAATGCATTCCATTGGTTTTCATCACGAGAACAACAAGATATCCGTGTGTTGAATAATGAAGAAGCATACTATCGTGCTACTGGGACTGGAGGACTAAAGGAGACTTCTAGTCATAAAAGTACATAGACAATACCATGCAATTACAATATTTTTCGGAAATTAGTGATAGAGACCGCCTGTTTATTATTTATGTAGGTATACTTTGTTCGATTTGAATACAGTCATTCTACTTTCTATGTATAGAATCACGTTTGAAGAATATCGAGATAATGATCGTTTCCGATTGTCACAAATAACGTGGCAGTAAAGAAATGAGTATATGAAACATTGTCCATAAATACGTGAAACCCGTAACTGCCTGCCTCAATAGTACAAAGTGCTCATGCTTCATTTATTTATATTCTTATTTGAGGTGAAACAGAAAATTTTTCTCTATTTCTTAATATTTTGAGTCGGTCTTTGGAAGTTTTCATTCTGATAAGGCATAGGTTTGACAATCGTGCTAAGAACATAATTTGAAAATAATATATGAGGAAGCAATACCGAGTATTTCAAAATATTTGGTTCATACATCGATATTTATGATTGATTCACAATAATAACAATAATCGACTTCATCAATTTCAGCACATTATATCATACAATTGAAGGAATATATACTTGAAAATAGAAATAAAAGGCGGAGTTCAATTCGAATAACAGATAAAAATCTACTACTGACAAACATGACAAATTTGGTAGCCGAAAGAACGTTTGAAAAATTCTGTTTTGAAAGGAGGTGGAGTTAGCAAACTCTCAAACCGTACGTTCATTGTATGTGCATCACTCTATTTTTTCCAACTTATACAAATAAGGAAAACTTTGTTGATATAGTCATAGAAGTACCGTACCTTCTATATAGAAGGTACTAGTGTCAAAAGGTCTGCTGGAATCTATAGTATTATCAAAGTTGTACATGACTCCTGATCGGCAGCTTCATTATGACATCAACTATAGCCACTCCTGAAACCAGATTGCATTTGAGGTATCAACGATTGATTATCCAATCTATCTATAGCTTTCTCTGGAATTTTGAAAGAGTAGGTAGTAAACACCTGGCCTCAATTTCTGCAAACCTGGAAATATTCATTACATATGTCCTTATGAGAGATTAACGTTGTCTATCATTTACTTTGGTTGTTTTATAGTATACATATATACCTACCAAGATATAATTTTGATGACTCAGTTATTGCTAAAACTCACCTCATTACTGAACAGCTGAAATTCAGAGCTGGGCGATATTGAAAATCGATATTTATAGAGTATATCGATGTATTCGATAAATCGAATGTCAGTCCCTAGATTATGCTCAGAATTGCCTGAGGAGGCAAGACTTCATCAAGAGATAGGTATAATGATATCTCACATCAAACTGTTTCACTAGCATCACGGTCTTCTGCTTCCACAATATATATTTTTATATTCATTTTCCGCGAACATTTGGTTTGCTTCTCAGTAACATCGATTATTCCTCCCTCTCATTCTTCTTCTGATATCCTCCGATATCATTATTATCGGAACATCATAGAACGTTACATCACCTATGCTGCAATAATATCAAGTTTCCTATCGACAGGAAACTATTCCCGTGAAAATTAATTGCTTGTTCATATCGGATGGCACACAAACAAAATCTGTACATACGGAAATTTAATTGGAAATCATTTGATCGTGAATTTCATCTATGAAATTGAACCGTTGAATATCACCGTCTCCGATGCCTATTCACCATGGCAACATATACTGTAATGGATTCACGTCATATATAATATCATCGATATCATTGAATTTACAGGTGATATTGAAATGTAATATAATATCATGCTCTGGCTGCCATAACAATTCATGGTTTCTGTGAGAGGTATGTCAGCAAACATCAATTATAATTATGGCAGACGCGCATTCGGGTATCGTTAGCTTCAATATACAACTGGAATACAACATATCAGGGTGATTCGACTGCATGCTCCAATAACTGAATGCACATTTCTGAAATCTGAGATCTGAAATCATCTAGAACCACTATCAGATGTACTCGCTTAGTATACCCATTTTTCCATCAGGCAATTTTCATCTGGTGAATTGAGATATGGAAGGGACCAGAAAGATCTGATGAGTTGATTAGTTGATCTGTCTGAAAATAGAGCCTTCTATATAGTTCCGCAGATTTGATATTAATAATTGAAAGCTACTTTCATGCGTTTATTTATCCATTTATTCATTCATTTATCCCTCAAATAGGGTAATTTTCCTAATTTCTATGTGCTCAAAATTCAATTTAAAGTAAAAAACTTAATTTAAACATGTGTGCGCAAATGTTACATACATTTTCGAAATATTACTTGAATGAGTTCTTTGGGCTGTCATCACCAGGGCACCAGAGGTGTTGTTCTGTTTTGGTTTTATAATGATTTGAATTTTTTCATCGATAATTTTGGAAACTTATTTTCATGTGAGTATCATACCAAATTTCAATGATTACTCCTTCAATACACTGATGTCATGCTGTAATTACTGCTCCAATTATTTGTTCAATTGCACAAATATTCTTGTATCTCTCAATGCTCGGTCGATAACAAAAGAAACTGTCCTCTTCCAAGCAATATAGTTTCTGCTACTGAACTCAACCCGAAAGAACTAAAAACTCCGATAAAGGAATACTGTCTGTAAGTTATTCGAGGGGGAGGTATATCAATTTTTCAGCTTCTCTGTAGGATTTCCTCTTCTTGTTTCTGAAAAATAAAGTAGAACTTATTGAGAGTAGAACTTATTGTAGGATTTCCTCTTCTTGTTTCTGAAAAATAAAGTAGAACTTATTGAAAATTATTTCAATATATTTGTAAATATATTCATAACTTAAACCTATTTGTATTCTTGGAAATACAAATATATTGATTTTGTATTTCCAAAACTTTTCAAAAAACAAATAGAGGATTCCTCTTTTAGGTATCTCAAGGTTTAATTTCAATCGCAGTCACGGTTCTCCTAACACCGATATATCCATGTATATGAGAAAAAATGTGTGTCGGAGCTCTCGTTGTGCCTATTAATGAAAACTAATAATAGAGAGAATAGAGAGAATATTTAGCAAACTTTTGAATCGTAATTACTATTTCAGTTTTTGTTTCAGTAGTTGCAAGAAAGCTAAAATGTTTGGAATTTAATTGTTCTCTTGAAAAAGAAACAAGATACGAGTAGTGAGAGACGATTCCCAGGTGCTTTAATTTGCTTAAGTAGAAGTATGGTATTTTTGAGAAATTTTCTTATTTTCGTCAGTCAGTGTTGAAGTCACATGTGTATATAAAAATGTCTCCCTTCAAATTGACCGCTCCCTAGTATCAATCCCTGTGATATTTTTAAGTTCGAGCTACACCCTGTTTATTACTGAAGATGAGTCCGCTGGGTCAATGGAGTATAGGAGTTTATCTTTGGTAGATGAATCTCTTGCATCTACGAATATCGAAATCCTATATAATTCAATAATTGCAAAAGACACAGGGGTGCTTCCATGAATAGTGAAACACAGTGTATATCATGAGTAATAGCATTATCACCGATACTCATTGCATACGATTCCCATCAGAATTCTGCCTTATCTATTTTAAACCAAATTACCACCGGAAAAAATCCGCAGTCGCCTATACGAGAAATATCCGAAACAAGAAGGAAAATGCAACCGCAAAAGTAAATACCCCATGGGAAATAAGAGATAATCCGACCGCCGTCTTTGGCATCTTTTAATCAAATGCCTGACATGTCGTGATTACTCGAGAGCGACTGACAACGAGGAAGAGATGGCTGAGAGCCAAAAGGGCAACCGCGGCAGGTGGATAATGGATGCTGCGTGTCCCATCGCTCATCGATCCGGCCTGTACATGACTATCGCATCACTTCCAAATTGCGCCCTTTGATTTCTCTTAATCCGACCATCGACACAGAATATCCCTGAATCCAAAGAACTCAGCGCGACCTACGATGAATTCGAAGAAGTAATTGGAACCCTGTCTGTAAGTTTTTCGAGGAGGTGGTACATTCATTTTTTAGCTTCTTGTAGTTGTTGTATATTCTGTCTGTTCTCAATTTGGTGTATCGTTTTATAAATATCACAAAGACAATCAACACTGATAACAAATCTAATCCCATGAATTCCCGGAATATCTGAAAAAAAAAAATCGAACGTGTTGGTGACAAGTTTCGAGTGAAAACAGTGTTCAAGACAGAAAATACAGTGAGATCGATTTTGACTCATACAAAACCGAAAAATGAAGAACAATCATCAAAAAATTGGATAAACAGCATACCATGTGTTTGTGGAAAATATTATACCGGTGAAACAAGCAGGCCTCTATCAGTGAGGATGAAAGAGCATAAGAACAATATGAAGAAAAGATATACTGGGTTAAGTTGAAAAGCAGACTGAGCTGAACTTCGCCCTTTCATCAAGATAAACTCGTTTTCCTGTATATTCCTTCGTAAAAATCCGCAACTTCAATGAATAAGGACCATTTATTATTATTATTATTGTTGAATCAGATTTAGCTGAACATATATTTACTGAGAATAGACAACATATCGCCGATCATAGGAAAAGAAGACAGCAACCATAAACGGAAAATCAAAGAGTCTGCTTGCATTCTCCTGAACGGAGACAATAATATTGCTTCTTGTTCAGTTGATATAGATAGAACTTGGCACCCACTTATGAAAACTAAATATGAAAATGGATAATACAATGATAATTAATGAAAACATCTCGTAACCAAAGTTCCTCTGTCTGCCAAATTGTCAAAACCAACTGCCCATTGAAAAATTTGGCGAAGAAAAGTGTTCTAATTGTGTTGAGAACAGGAGCAGATTCATTCCCGAAACGTCCCCTGGGATGAATACAAGTTTAGGTATCTAAAGGTTTAATTTCAAGTGCAGTGACATTTTGAGGCAGAAAACAAATACATCGAAATATATCGAAATAATTTTTAATGACTTCTACTTTATTTTTTAGAAACTAGGAGAGAAAATCCCACAAAAAGCTGAAAAATAATTGGAACCCGTTCAGAATGAATTCAAACAACTACTAAGCTATCAAGTACCTATATCTTACAATTTTTTTGTTTCGTCTATTATTATCACCAATCATTCTGATTCAATAACTACTGAATATTGATACTATCAAAGGGTCGTATCGGGGAAAACTTCAAAGCTTACTTCAGACTTACTTTACTTACATCAGAGACGATGGTTGGGAATGCAATGAAGAAGTTCAAAAATTCATGATATTGAATCGTTAAAAAAAATCAAAAATTCACCTGTCAGTAAAAGTATTGTGAGTAGTACTATAATTCAATTCAATTCATGTATTCATCAGCGATCGACATAAAAATTGACTCTCCACGAATCTGATCTGTCAAACTCACCTCGTGACCAATGAAACCCGAATATAGTATTTGGTCCGTGTATCTATCAGTCGCCTGAAAAATGTTGTATGTACCTTGGACGAAGGATCTCGTTGAGTCTTATCTGAATGTTACTTAGTTTCAACTGTTCCATGCCCGCAACTTTTCGATTCTGCTGAAAATGGTCAACTTCACGAGCTTGATACACGAACCATTTTCTACACAGGCCAAATTTCAATGCCGAATTCACAACGTTCATTTTCAATATTCAGTATCTAATATTGCACATGAATAATTTGTTTATTAATGGTGTGGTCAGGAAGTCACATCTGCATCATTTTCTCCAATGTTCGCACTCGAGATATCTATCGTCAACACCCTAATCCCTCAGAAATATTTTTTTCTTGTTAGTTTTGCCTTAGGCTTTCCACAGCAATTCTTGATATCATCTCTACTCATGGAATCTCTCCCTGATACTTATGGTTCAGCCTTTTACAGTTGATACTTGACAATTTCAGTCAGTTGAATGAGACAGTGAGTGAAGGCTGTTACAGGTTTTGGCAAAGGACATTATCTGAGGTTCAAAGCTGTAGTCTTTGCTCACATTCATGATGAATCCGTAGATTGGAAGCTTGACATCACACCTACGTGTATTTGCATTGATTTTAAGAAATTGGCACAATGTTAATTGAGAGCTTCAAAAGTCGAATCATCAACAAGTATCAATCATTCCTTCGTGTTTCGAAAAATTGATGGTGTATGTGTCATACCGGCATAGATGATAAACTTCGTTTTATGCTCTAATCATCTGTTTTAAAAAAAAATCAATCCGAACCGTTCCTAAGGAGAAGTGATTGAGGTATGATTTGACTAATGGGCTCTCTTAACATGAATCCGATGCTCACATATGATCATATAGAATATATAGTGTCTTGATAGAAATCGCGTAGGAATCATGTGCAGTATCACGAAATCATCTCTCAGATCGGACTCAGTATCCTCAGTTATCGTCAAAACTACTGAAACAATTTAATAGAATTATCAAAAAATAGATGGCACCTTACTCTTGATCTACCAAGATTGGTAGATTCAATGTGATGATATTGATTTCTTTCTCCGGCGTTTCGTATTGGTTTGACCATCATCAACATCATTTTCTCAAATACGGTCCTGGTTATGTTTTTCTTCATTCTGGATACTCTCATGTATCATATCTAGTGGTTTCAATGTGTTTCGACCAACTTTTAGACATTATTATTTTTATTTTCAAAACTGTGAATCAAAAATATCATCGATTCCACTTGTACTAATTTCACGCGAAAGTCAATCTATCAAACAGGAACAATTCGAGAATATATATGTTGCGGTTGCAAATAATGACAGTAGCAGTCGTAAGTGTTGAAATTCAAAAAGATTTCAGTGACACCTTGTTATACTTGTGGAGTCATTTCATTTGGCTTTATTGTTTTCCGAAATTGGACAATAAATAGTCGCGCTATGACTTGGAGAGCTTTTTGTCAGTCATCATTCATATAGTGCTGGATGGAAAGAACCCATGCCGTTCTCAAGCAGAGAGAGTAATCTACAATGAAGCCACGGGCTAATCTTCAAGTTCGAATGGAAACAAACTATATATCCCATAAATCATCTAAAAGTTGGTGCTAATCACTTGAATTCAATTTCGAATATCATTTCATAACGGCAGTATGATAATATATTAGAGTAAAACAATTTAGATAGATATATAGAATTTGCAACACATCAACTCTAGAATAGAGTGCCTTGACTTCTAACATCTGAGGAAACCGTGAAACTTCAAACTCCATGCATACATTCCTAGTCTGGACCGGCACACCTTCTGTCAACTTGATATTCTGTGCAACATATGTGTGGAGTTTCTGGAAAGCAAAACTTCATCGGGGAAACTATTCAATCGAAAGCGAGGGCTCTAATTCGGGATATTATTGAAACGCCCTGTCTGTCGAATTACCTGGTTGACGGCCAACAAAGCTCGGTCTGAATTGACTGATGATGAATGCGGTTGGAAACTTCATTTAGTCGTTTTACTTCACAAAATTACTCGATTGAATATCTCGAATAGATTTCACATGAAACTGTTCGAGGAAAAAACAATAGTTACATTTTTTAACAAAGAAGTCAATTTCGTTTCAGCAAACGTCGGCTATGTTTGTAATTCAAATCCAGACAAATCATGATACCGATATTCTTGATCTCGACCATTGATATTCAGCTGAATGAAAGAATATTTGCGTTAATTTTCCATAAGGAAATCTTGATATAAAGTTGATATGTTGTAATGGATATAGCCAGAGCTAATGAATTCTTATTCGTATATCAGACACTCGCGTGGAATCATCCGCAGAACTTGACTGACTGAAGTATCATTCACTTGTATGGTTTTCATTGTGTAGGACATTGCCACTTTGTGATTCATTATTTATCAATACCAATATCTTCATCACCATCATCATTATCACCATCATCAATTGCCCGTCAGTGCTCTCAACCTCATATTATATATTATATTTATATTTTAATCACGTTGATGTACAATTCGTCAGCAATGCTTTGTCATAGCGACTCCCTATATTCCACAATAAAGCATATTTTGACTTGACTCAAATGGGAACCCCTTGAACTACCAACTAATCCTAAATTTTGACTGCTAGGGTTCTTTCCATATCCAACACAACACCCTTCAGAGTTTTGTAGCCATCAGATATTGAAGTTTATTTCGAAACATATGCGTCAATAGGAATATTTTGGCGGTAATATTTTCACTCAAGAGCATTGAACCGCTGCAGAAACAAAAATATAATCTCAGATTTTCCGATTCACTTTCGAGAATCAGTGAATAAGAAATATCTTATGAGTAGTAATATCACGAGAGAGTTAAACTGAAGATATTTCTACGAGAGTTATAGAGGTCTCGAGTGGCTGCCATTGCCAAATGTAAACAGGAATCTAGAAAATTTTCCTTTCGTGCGGTGTGCACTCAGTTTTCACTCACATTATCCCACTGATTTCACCGACGATGTCATAATTAATAGTTTCTCACACTTATTCACTATTTGTATGCAAATTGAAATGATAAACATCAACCAACAAATACGTTGCTGTCTACAACGTTGTTGTTGTCGTTGATTCATCAAAAACAAAATATCTACTTGAAATCATTCTGAATGCAATAATATTACTTGTTTCCATTATGACACTATGATGACTGACTGACTGAGCATGGCTGACTAAAATTGTAAAGTTCATTGGATTTCAGGTTGTTCATCAAATATTCATCAATTCATGATTGCTCATATCTAGTAGTAGTTTAATATATCCATCAGAATCATTTCTCTAGAATACACGAAGAACATCCTTACCGAAATTTCACAGAAAACAGTTAGAGTTATAGTAGTTATGTTGAGAAGCATAACGAAACAATAGGTTGACAGGTCAACCAGTGGTCAAGTTTGCTAGCAAAAATGGTTTCCAATCATGAGGTCACGGGTTTGAACCTAGGCCTAGCCATTGGATTTGATTGGTTCTACATAAAACTATCCCAAATGCCATAGTGTTTTTGATTTGATTTGTATGAACTAGGTATATATATATCCTCCCCTTGACTTACACCAGTACTTCGATGGCTTTTGAGGGTTGCGACAATAACAAAGTGTAATTATATGTAGATATGCCCTGATGATGAAAAATATATAATCAAGTATGATTCCTACATTGCAGTAACCACATTTCACTGCCTTTGTCGCCTGTTTCATGAAGAAAGTCAAGAAGCCGATGAATGATATCAGTTGGAAACACTGATTCCTTATCAAATAAGCGTCCTGATTTACCGACAGGGGGTGGAGGGGTATATGCAAATCGAAAAAAATTTAATTTTCCGACGCGGCGTGCGGTCTTTGTTGGTGCCGAAAGCGAGGCGAGAACAACATGAAATATGACGAAAAGAATGGCACTCCCAATACAAGGGACCAGCACTATATATTTCATCGGTGGTCCTAATTTTTTTCCGGAAGGGCTGTTGTCTACTAGCTGATGCCATACGGCGCGCATTGAAACATTTTGCCACCCAATCTAGCCATAGCTCAAAAATCTAACGATTTGAATTCGATGTGGCTATTTTGAGTGGCATTTTGTTATAACATGGGCTAGATCAGGGGTCGGAATGTCAGGACGCATTGAAACATTCTGATCGGCAAAAAACTCACAACAAACTGATGTTTCTTGAAGAAGTCCAGGAATATTAAGGAGATGTGAAACAGCTCAGTCCAATCCGAACCTAAAAAAAAAAGAATAACGGCGACATATTTCGGCAGGAATTGTACTGACTAACACGTGCATGGAGTCTTGAATTTTCAGTTATCATTCCTATTTGGCTCAATCTAAATTCATCAACCCTGTAAATTCATTAAAAGTGAAACGGAACGTTCTCGCGTCAGCAAGACCGTTCAAGTCTGAAGAGAGCAAAATATAGAAATGATAAAAACTAACAATTGAATCCATATCTTCATCAAAAGAATTTATAGGGCACACATTGAAATTTTTTCACGATTTCTTCACACGATTTTTTCAACAAATTAAATCCGAAACTCTAGTAAATGTAGTGGATGTAGTGGCATCATGCCACTCAGAATAGCCACATCGAATTTGATTGGTCAGATTTCCGGGCTAGCTAAATTGGGTGGCAGAATGTTCAAATGCATATGACTCACATATTAGTCGTTGAATGGCAACAGAATCATTAAAATGGACAATTGTACAATCAGTTATATGCAATTGTTGGTTCAGAAGTATTGATTTTATGTTACTCTCCAACCAAAGATCAAACTACGTAATGACTAGCATACAAAGTATTTCAATAACTGAAGTGTGATTATTACCGATTCGAACAAAATAATCACTTTTATAGTGGCTTAATACAAGACATTTATCAGGTCCTGAAAAGCGGAATGTCTAGCAGACATTCTGGTTTCCATATTCTCAAAGAAAGCCTCTGACACATCTTCCAAATCGCATGATCCGAGACAGTGTCTGCACCTCTCGCTTGGATCCACGAAGGTTCCAGTGTGTGATTCTTCAGTTATCTCATACTCATTCAAAACAAAGGAGTTCATTTTTGAAATAACCTTCTACTTTGCTTTCACTCGAATACCTTTCATCCAGTATATTTCTGATATAACTGAACAAAAATTTTTTGCAAAAATCTTGTAAGGTGAATATCGAATTTATACCACTCTGCACGCCTGTAATATTGTTTTTTAGCACATCAAAACCTTTGGATTGTCTGATCTCTCCCTACGCCAATGGCGAAATTCTCGTGACACTATAATTTCGGGCAGTGTGAACCAGAACAATGGATGGAAGTGTATCCGGATTTCGTGTGCCGCTTGGATTTCCACCTCTCACAAAAAGCGGCAATTGTTTCAGCCAACTTTGTAATTCATATGCATAATGGTCCTTGTGTTTTGCAGTTTTTCGGGTTGATGTTTGACGCTGATTTAATAATAGAAATACGTAGGTACCTTCACGCTCTAGCGCATAAGAATGGCGCCTTGATTGAAAATTTCGATGCTCGGTTAGGGTATATTGTTCGTTTGTTTTCATAAAGCATATACATTTTGTATTTCTTATATGATCCGGCATCTATTGTATGAAATACCTGCATTATGCTATAGGCGAGTAGATCCATAGAGAATAATTGTATGATACTGTCTGTAAATTAATCGAGGAGGTAGTATATTATCTTCTTCTAGAATTCAGATTCTCCTCCTTAGTGTAGTGGATCGAATCTGCTCCCATTTTCAGAACAGTGAAGATATTGTTTCTCTCCGTTCCTTGATCATTGTACTGAAAACGGAAGCATCAGATTCGTTCCCGAAACTTCCACAAAACTAAGGCGGAGACAGAATTCACAAAACAAAATCTACTTTTCTATCTCAACCTGATAATACCTACTTATGATACCTTCTCGATTTGACTGGAGTACGCATTGATGGCATTCATAACACCATTCAAAACGGCGCGAAGATCGTCATTTTATTTGAGTGAAAGAGGCATCAACTACTAAGGTGATTAGTGTTTCTCAAGTTGGTACCAGATTTGACAATTCTCTCATTGATCTGAAACCACTACCCGTGAATGTCGTTCGTGCGATGTTCCTAGTATTATTTTTCATTACAACGTTGACATGTTTTTTGTGGTTGGCAACTTGTAATTGCGGCAACCTCGCAAAGAGGGTAACTAACATCTGCCCGCGGTAAACAAGTTGTTGTTTGTCAATAATGTCAAATCACAAGTCATTTGTTATTTCGTTAGGTCTTCTTAGGATATTTCTATATCTTTGATTTCATCCCGTTCACCTATTCAGATGTATGGACCACAGATGAATAAAAAGGACATACAGGGGTTGGCACCCCTGTATGTTCTACTTAGAATCACTGAATTAGTAATCAGTCAATAGGTGTTCTGTGTACAGCACTTGTCTAACAGCACCATCAGTAAATAAAGACTTGTGTTCCAGCCACTAGAGAAAGTTGTTGGCTACTGCCCACTTGGTTGAATCGAATTTTGATTTCTGACGAAGGCTGCCCAAGTTCGACACTAGATGACATCACCTCTGTCGATCTCAAAGATTTTCTCGAAAACTCTTGAATACATGATTCTAATTTGGAATTCAACCACAATGCGAATATCAAACCATTAGCTATTCGTCGCTGTCAGATATCCGTCATTATCAGTAAAATCGGATTTGATCGACGATCGTATCGCCATCTATGCTCAAGCGGTGCTGCCTTAGTGAGGTGGTTCGACAGGTCTACATGTTTTGGAAGAAACGAACGAAACTCACATGATAGATCAACGCCTAAATCCAACTACTGTCCACGTTTTGCAGAGCACAGGAATATATATCTATCAATTCGGTAGATGGCACTGATGACATTGTCATCAGTACTTGTATAAGTCACTAAACTCAGAGAGATGAACAAATTATTGAATATGAAGGTATAGACTCAGTATAGACGATTATGTCTCAAAATCAATAGTAATATTGTGGATCCACATTGAAACTTCCTTCTTGATAGTGCTGAAGGATGTGAGAGAAGACCTCATTTAGATTTTTTCAAGCTGAACATATACCTAAATACAAATTCCCACTTCCCTTGAGATATTGAAAAATATCGTGTTTTTCACATTTCCATCCTGATAACAACACTCCGATGAAACATGACACCTTGGTCAATTATTTTATACAATATTAGATTATATTATTTTCATAATGTTAGATCTGTTCAGAGTGTTTAGTGATCTGAAGAAAAATCGTATGATAACAAAAATTCATGTTTTCGATAAAATATCACCGAAGTTATCTCAAGAGATAGATCACTCATAAAATAAATGTGCTTCATAATATTAGTTGGTAAATGTCATTTTGTGTTGAATCTTAGTCAATGTATTGAATAGATACACACAGTACTGGAAAAATGATGAACCAAGGTGTCATGTTCCATTGGCGAGGTATCAGGGAAATGTGAGGAAAGTAGATTCTCAAAACAGCTTGAGAACAGTCAGACTTCGTTCTGGGGTATATTTGGCTCAATGGAGCCAAATGAGCTCTCCTCTTTCTCAGTCAGATGGTGCGTCCAACTTTGGAACATCACCTATACTAATCTACATCCGGAGCATCTACTAATACGTATTGTGACAAAAACACGTATTAAATCTTCTAGCAGCGATAATTTATCATGTAGTCCGTGACCGTCCAGAGGCATCTTCGATTATTCTTGATTAATGGTGTATATTTGGCGAAAGCAGTGTTAAAAAGAGAAAGGAAGAACAATATAGGGGTGGAGTCGAAAAAATATGTCGATAAGAAAGTTTCCTCTGAAACATGGAAGGATATAAATCACGAAAGCTCTCACCCCTTGATTTATATTAATAGTTGATACTCTACTCTCATATTTTCGCCAATGATCATGGGATTTCTCAAAAGTGTCATGTACTAACATTTCCTTTTCTCGGCATTATATCCGAAAAAAGAAGCATAATTTGTTATGATATGAGGAGTAGAAATGAATTTCAGTTATAAAATCAGGAATGCATTAAGCTAGATACAGCACTTTCCTTTCACAATCCTCATTGCAGTCATCAAAGTTTGATTCCGAAGATGAGATCCGCAACATTAAGTGGATATCCAAATTTTGCCGCTTTGAAATGAATTGTTCATCAGTCAATGATCATACTGGTTGCAAATTTGTCAAACATGCAAATCAAGAGTTAGAAAATGAACATAATTATATTTTATATTTCTCTACACATTTAAATAAAATCACCAATAAATGTTCAAGGGCTTCAGGTTTCATTGTCAGAAATACTCGTGATTTCTCGAATAAGAACACACTGCTACTATGGTGCTTACCCTGGTGCTTGGAAGATGGTGCTTACCCTGCTATAGGAATATCTATATATAATACCGCCTTATTAGAGAGACATACCTTTACCTTTCAACAACTTTCTTTGATATTTCCCCATACCTATCTCAAACGATTTTATTGATGAAAAATAATAATAGATTTAGGAGATGGAATAATAAACAGGGTGTTTCATTCCAAATAACGAAGTTGCTAGTTGTTTCTGATAGAAGAGGCAACAATGTATCGATGAAAATATTTTAGACGGATGAAGAATGTTCAATTATCAACACATCCCAATTTTCAGAATGTTCTGTCTTTTCGTTCTCCAACTCCTAATAGTCTATCCACCGTGGGTCACCCTGTATATCATTACATATTATCAGATTCAATACCCTATGGAATACCTAAAAGTACCCACCTTATTAGATCTATATGAAATTCAGATCATTTCTTATATCAGTATTACAATAATTCAGGCAAGAATGAAGAAATCAAACGTAAATATATTACACTGGATTGAAATACTTATAGTACCATGATACTAGGCGATAGATGGCTCTGTTTACAAATACCTGTTGGATAACCATAACCATAACCTTAAACAATCGAAATGATGTCTTACTTTGATGTCAGTTTCAGATAGTTCAATAGATTCACATGTTCAGTTGACCAAGAGAGGTTATTATACTGAATCGGATTAATGCTCCGATCGAATGATTTATGTCAAACCAATGATGAGCGAGTTCCATCAAACCGTTCACCATAGTTGATTCAACAAAATATTTATTTGACTGGTCCGAAAATGTTTATCAATTGAAACAAGAGATTTTCTTGATATGATCATGAATTCGGTTGATTCAAACATTTTCCAAATTCTATTCAACGGAATAATCACTTGGGTAGATGAATCATTGCATCGAATTGAAAGATACCTGTTGTTGATTTGACATAGAATTTGGTCGATTCAAACATTTTTCACATTCCGATCAACAAAATAAGCAATTGGATCGAATCAATATCTGCGTTGAAATGAAACATAGTGTGCTTCGTTGAATATGAGTGTTCATCCAAAGAATATTTAGTTGACTGAAACCTTCGATTCCCTCTTGAAACAAAAATGAATGTTACTTGTTCCAACATTATATTTTGTCGTGCATATATGACACTTTTATTTGGTTGTTCGAAGTAAATATTGCTTGAATCAAGGAATTCTTTTTTTCCGTGTAGTAATTGAAATTTTAGGTAAACATCCAAATGGTGTAGGATCATATCATTCACAGTTAGAAGGTGAGTAAGATACATTTGCACATTCCATATTCCTCCAATAAATGAAAATGAAATATTTCACATATCAATAACTTCTTCGAGGGTGCAAATTATTCATGAATGACCCCATGTTCCTGAATCTTACTTGTCAAGCGTGATCTCATGTTTCATGCTAGCTGAAAGTATAAAAAGGAACAGAGAGGATACTGCTGGTTAACTTTCTCTCATCATATTCTTTGGATTGAATGAATTATAACGAAATCTGCACGTACCTAGTCGATATCATTAGATCAAATGTTTTGTTGAACATCATCGTCTTTTTTTGAAGTTGTTGTGATAGTATCACTGTAGATTCAATTCAAATATGAGAATGAGACAAGAGATATCTGTATTTTCATTTCATACAGCACTTGAAATTTCCCCTTTCGACATGAAAAAATTCGCGATTCTTTGATGTTATAGTCCTTTTGAGGAATTCCGCTTATGAAGAGCTACAGATGCATGAAAGTCATCAGCTGGTAGCCAAGTTTCGATTCCATCAATGTAACTAATCAAATTTTTCACACTCTGCTTGATCCCTTGTTAAGGCTTTCCACCTGAGCTGAGGCGTTATAGGGTTGTTTACAGATGGGGGATATTCGAATTCGTTCCAATCCGGTAAAAAGAGGCTTTTAATTTAATCTCGTGAATTCTGTGATTTTATTACCTACGTTGCTGGAGTATATCCTAGCTGGATGGAAATTAAATTGAATTGTGGAGTTCGAATTGAGAAGCTTTCAAATATGTGTACAGGACTATTCGAATACGGGTCTTATATTCATGATGTGGATCTAAACATTGGTTCGAAAGAGTTATAATTCCTTACTAGTTTTTGTTGAAATGGGTACAAAAAATGATATTGATTTCTTACAGTATTGTATTATCATAACAATGTTGATTTTGTTTATGGTCCATTCCTGAAAAATGGAAAGTATCCACAATAGTGCCTATTGAAAAAGTGTCCAATACAACCTCTTGTTCGGAATTCCAGCCAATTAATACACTTCCTATCTATGAGGAAATATTAGAATTGGCAGTAAAGGATCAGCTACTACAATTTGTAGCAGATAATAAAATACTCATAAAGGAACAATCAGGATTCAGACACATTCGTGTGAAACTGCATTGCATTATTTATTATCTAAATGGAAAACTGAGATAATCAATAATAAAAAGATCATTATCGTTATATTTTTAGACTTGAAGAGAGCCTTTGAAACTGTGAATATCTATCTGCCTCTGAGAAAACACGAAAAATTGGGCATTAGGCAAAATGCGCTGAAATGGTTTGAAAGCTATCTTTCTGGTAGGTCTCAAATAGTTAAATACAATACTACATTTTCTGGCACCTACGACATACATTATGGAGTTCCTCAAGGAAGTGCTCTAGGACCTATATCATTCATTTTGTTCATCATTGACATAGTACACCATGTAAAAAATTGCAAAATAAAATTGTTTGCTGATGATACTTTGATATACTGCGAAGGAGATGTAAATGATGTTCAGAGTACAATATCAACAATCAATCAAGATTTGAGGAATTTGTCCATAAGGCTGAACGACAATGGTTTGAAATTAAACATTAACAAAACCAAGTACATGGTTATATCAAATAAACATAATTTGAACAAATTGAAAAATGTCCCATCCAGCCACTTATTCATAGATAATAATGTTATGTAATTATGTAATAATTATGTAATTATTATATAATTCAAAAGCCAGTGTGTAAAATATATATAAGATCTATAACTCATCATTGTAATTTAACTTGTAGATATATTCTATTTATGTGTATTCTGTATTTTATTTATACTATTTCATTACACTTTTCTATGTATACTTGAGAGCTGATGCTAATAAAGAAATTATAAATTTACATATTTGTATTGAATTTCATGATGTAAGAGTTCTCCCTCGAAATAACAATCGACGGATCCGAGCGATTGCCGCCGTTTACTAGAATTTTGGGAGATAAGAGGGTGTAAAGTTGTAGCTGGTTGAGATTCCGAGACATTCAGAAATATATCGATATGTTCCATTAGATATATCGCACATATCGATGAAAGATCTCCAATGTATCATACATGGTGAACATATCGATGTATATAGATATCAATATTTGCCATCCCTTCTCCTGATGATCAATTTGATCCTGATGTGTGATAATGGCAAAACAAGCAAGAAAGACAAGAACAGGACAGGCATTGGACTTTCGGGCCAAGTTTACGAAAATATTCTGGAGCTGCTGGCAGCTGTGGTTTGGTGATTTAGATAAGTGCATCATTACTAAATCATTATCTTTATTGATTGAATATCGGGGCCGCTCTTACGCTTGGAGAGTTCTAAGTATTGCTTATATTTGCTCATCGATAGATCCGCCACTGATCGAGTTGAGTATCAATGGTTCAAATCCCCTAACAGGACTTGGAGAGTGATTCATTCAGAATCGACACACACAGTGAACTCTGAGGCCTGGGCGTCGACGTTAGTACCTCTTTTCTCACGATAAATCAGAAGAAGCGGCGCATCAGAAATCTTCCGCGAGCGTTTCCTATTTTTCGCGAGTTAAATCTAGCCGAAATAATTCGAGTCCATCAATAAACATCACGGAGAATTTATGAGCGGCGATGTCGTGCACCGTACAGCAGCGCTATCATTCAAGGCGGCGCGTTTTTCTTTGCTTTCTTGGCCGTTTTCGAACGCGTTATGGCTAAAGGGAACGCTAAAGAGTGTAATGATGCGGGCGACTCGAGACAGGCTGCGCGACACGAAAATTGGATTCCAGATACGACGGTATCTATCTCTCTCAGATGAATTCCCATCAAATTAGTAGGTATATAACTACCTTTCCACTGAGAAGTTTATCTATGGTCATGAATACATTAGGAGGCGAATTTCCCATGAGCTAATATTAACGTCGTGATTGAACGTTCAAGAATATCGTGTTTTTTCTACATTCTTGAACTTTGTTTTGAATATTGTCCCACTCATTAGCTCCACCCACCCGTCATTCATTAGGAAGCAAATAATAACCCTATTATCGCCACTGTCTTGTATAAAGCCACTGTACGTAGGATATATGGCTAACAGCTGTAATTTGGCTTCTATTCACGAAGTTCACAGTTAAATACCAATAGATGGCAGAATCGTGAAGGAGGAATGACGAGATCACAAGAAAAGTTCGCAGTCAAGAAAAGAAATGGCGATCATTCCATAGACAATGATATCAATACTAATCCTCAATAATAATATTTTTAATGAAATCTCGTAAATATTCGTGGGTCGTAAATACCAACCCTAACGAGCTGTCACTGGCTGGCAATTTACATTTTGTCGAGTATATCAATTAAAATCAAATCAATTGTCATGATAACACATATGGGGATAGTCACCCCGAGGTAGGGTATCTCTACGGAAATACCAGTGATGTTACTCAGATATCGTTTCGACACCTGATCCAAGTCTATCGATACCGAATGTATCAGTTTCAGTAATTTCAGTAACAGAGAGTCCTGGGATTTCCAATAAAAATATTTTTGATCATTTCGTTTTCACTTTCTTCTAGTCTTATATGACAAGACCGAGGACAAGACAGCCCAAAACTGGAAGCATATCCCTCCGCCACTTTCAACTAGCTAAGCGGTGATGCCATGTCTGAGTATCCATCCGACGTTTCATCTCTCGGCCACCATCATCATCTTCTTACTAATTTTTTTCATATTTTTTTCATTGTCAAAAATAGTGCTTTTCATTATCTGCAATATCAAACTCCGTTTGCTACTAGCAAAAAGTCGCAATATCTAAATATGAGAAAATGATAGCGTGTGATGTATATTAAATGGTGTAAGCACCAATTACTGATATTCGACCAGTATCCTATTTTGGCTATGTCATTTTTACTCAAGGTTGTATCTTCTCCAGGAAGGTATCATATCACATAATGCCCAATACATCATTTCGAAAATAAAACACTATCGATTCGCATTCCGTTCTTTCTTAAATATTTCAGATTTGGACAGTTATGATGAACATGGTGTTATTTTCCGCAATATATCGGCAAATTTCTTGTAAATTCTGCCAGTTGATGGGATTTATCTCAGTTTTTTTGTCTCTGGACATTTTCAAAACAAAATTCTTGCATCGAATAATGTCTGTAAGCCATGATTATATACACTCACTGTGAGTTATTAGAGGAGGTGGTATATACATCGTTCTAGTTTTTTATGGGATTTTATATTTTCATTCCTGCATCTTCAATCCTTCAGACTAAGTATATGTCTGTTGGTCAATCTTTGATTCGATATACCTCTGATATGAAGTCTTCGACTGTTGTGCCAACATTCTTTCCATGAACTTGACAGAAATCATCATCGTATTTTTCAAAATCAGTGCCTATACTCGAAGTTTATCTCGAAGTTTATCATGAGAAATTCAAATTGCAAAACAATCAGTTCAATGTTCGGCGTGATTTGGCACACGAGCTAGAGTACCGAAGGGACCAAGATTTTTCAGTATTTTTTTTTTCTGTAAGATTCCCATAACCTGTATCTCGAAAACAAAAGAGTTCATGAGAACTATTTCATCATTTTCAGAACGGATTTTCTCACCATATTGATATGATACGCCTCGTTCATTATATGTACCTACATTAGGAATTCAAACTTTTCAGCAAACTCATTTATACTCTTCAAACACAGATGCCAAATGAATTGTCACTTCCATTTTGATTATGGGTACCTATGAAAATGAATAAAATATCATTTCAGGGTAGGTAGATGAGTTATTCAAATTCAGTTGCCTTTTGTATTATTCTCTTCTTTGGTACGATTATAACCATATAACAAAAGTTCGGTGAACTACTATAATAAGCATATCAGCTTATTGAATTACCAATCGTTAACCCAGTTATTAGATTCCGCATATGAAATGGAAATCTGTAACACGCTACGTTCATTGAATTGTGAGTTTATTACATTTTATTGAAAATTTGGTTGATTGACTTAATCTTAAGGTTTTTGCAAACAATTCAAAAAGTTGAAGGATCCTATTCATACCAGAATCTTAAAATGCATACATTGGCCTATTGGCCAGGGAATGAATTTTTCAGTTAATTAGAACAATTTTATTTCATGAATTTTTCTCATAAAATTCGCCACATTCAGCGTAGCATGTTCTGGGTTTCCATTCCAAATGCGAAATCACAAAAAAAATCGACTAGCAATGATACCATGTGACCATGTGATACCAAGTGAACTTGAAAACTATCAGAAAAATACGATATATTCGAAGTGTTATATCATCACAACGGTGGCTACATTCTGATATATCTGTTAGATGCGAACCAGTATTACAGCGAGAGTCCTGGCAAAAACTTTTTTGTAATTTCAAGCTATCTGGTGTGAAGAAAAAGAAATTGTTCTCTTATGATCATCGAATCGAAATGTTTTCCACTTCTCTCAATCAGATAAAATCAATCAGAGCAAAATCAGATAATTGTATGAGAGAAAAATATTCGAAAAAAATTGCCATTTTCAATTTTCTCCAATAATTTCTCGAAACTATGTATATGAGTATGAAATTGAATTCCAAGCAACTTTTCTGAATATCTTTTTTTGATATCTTTCCATCTCACCCCACTTTTTGCCTATGCATAGTCTTTTTTTTTTTCAGTTTATACCGGTGATCACGTGACATGTGTCAAAATCGATTTTGAGGTTGTTGGACGTGCATGACAGATCCTCGACAAATAATTTCAATACTCCAATAATAAACTTTTTCCCCATATGTTATGAATTTTATGGATTTATAATCTATATAGTATGCTTGGAATTTGTAGAGCCGTTACATTCAGCCTGTGAACGTTTGGTATATAAACTGAATTTCAGATTTCTATCAGAAAATAATTAAAATAAAGATTATAATAATTCACAGTCTGCAGTACCTTCATGTTTCAGAAAGTATGGAATATGTTATAGATTTCAGTCGACATTCAAAATCCACGAGGTATATAATATGTTTGCATCATACAGGGTGGTCCAGGTTTCAGTATCAATAATTCGCATATCGATGGTGCATGGAAAAATAAGTGTCCAGTGGCGTAGATATAGGAAAGCTTCGAACAAATAATAATAACAAATATCTAATCAGAAATTCCAACTGAAAAAACATTCGCACGATTCACAAATGAAATGAGAACCGTTTTGCTTGTTAGTTAAGAAGTGTCGAATCAAAACGACACAAACGTGCCTTTTCTTTGAACTCAATAGAGATTTAAAAAAATGTCAATTTGAATGTATTATCCAGTGGCATCTAAAATAGGGCAGGAAAAAGGATACAGTGTACAATTTTGACAAAAGTTACTCACGTCATGTAACGAGTAGGGCTGTAATGCTTTGGAATGCTGCACCTTCTTCAGGAATTTTTGCAAAAACAGATTGCAGATATTGTATTATCTATTTTTTCACAATATACCTTATCTGTCTTTTAATCTAACGTCATCGTATATAACTCAGCATGCCTTCGGAGTATACAGGTGAGTAAGGTACAAACTCAGGTGAATACAAACCACTATTCTATTCTAAGTTATCGAGTCAAGATTTCGAACAATGCTACATAAGGAAAATTGTCTATACAGTAGCACAGTAATTTAAAATCACAATTTGATTGGAGAAGTTCTATACATTTTGTGAAAGTCAAGTAGAGTAATTATACAAGTAATATTCATCCCACCTTTATCAAATATCTGTTATTCACCATGGAATGTCATGGTTACCAATTATTATCGATTATTACTGGCTGTTTTGACCCAACCTAGCCCCAGAGACGGTTATGGCCATGTCATATCCGTGTTTCAGAAACACAATTCATTAATCTCCATTTCTCAGTTCGTGAACACAAGTGAACTAATGCATCAATTTGCTAGTGAAATGATGATTCATCGGAAAGTGCAAGGGAAGTCCTATTTGTTTAATGGATTTCTTTTATATCCCAGAAAAATTAAACGTCGCGCGGTGATTTGAACGCGGTGAACTATTTTTTAAATCAGTGAAACACGCGAAAACATATGATCCATCATCTCGAGTTGAGTTATAAGAATAATAATAATAATAATGGTGATAATAATAATAATAATATTATAATAATATTGATAATATAATAACAGAAATCAATTACTACGTAGAGAAACTTCAGCAAAATAATTAGTTTGGCAGAAATGATTCGTTTCTGACAGTTGACTAAAATTTGACAAAATGAAGCGGAAATTTTCATAAATTCAAGAGCTGCTTCAAATATTTGTAAAATGAACCTATCTAAGCTATTAGATCCCGAACAATTTTTTCTGGACATTTTTTTCGAAGGTCTCAGCATCACATTTGGCGAATATTGGTGGTGATTTGATCACTCTTAAGAATCATGGTGGTTGGAAGAGCTCAACTGTATCAGAGGGTTATGTAGAAGCATCTACAAAAAGAAATATTGAGGTGGCAAATATGCTCACATCTGATTTTCACACTTCGAATAAAGCAGAACCATCCACTAGTACTTCACAGAAGCCAGGTTATCTAGAAAAGTTGAATCTCCCAGTGATACACAGCAGGCAGAAACTGTCAGTAGACAGTAGGATAGAATCAGATGAAACTAGTGAATCTATCAATATTGTGAATTCTCTGAATAATTCCTGGAATTTCGATAAATGCAGGAGATAATTCCACAATTTCTGGAATTTCTATTGAAATATACAGCAATTGTACTGTAATTAGAGGAGATTATCAGATTTTTTCTTCTTATTTATTTGTAGGTGGATATCTCATGGTTTTGAAACATTGCTTTCAAACAATGACCTACCTATTATTGATTTGTTGTTCGGAGGTTGTTAGTCTCAACTGTGAAAATAATAACTTTATACCATTCCTATTTTTTTCATTGTACTTTCATTGGAAAACTGTTGAAGGTTTTTGCTGAAATGATTGTTTCTATTTGATTTTTCTCTGCAGCCTGAATTAATATTAACAACTCGAATCAAAATATTCGTACCATTCTTAGTTAGCTCGCGTCTTCTTCCATTTTCTTCTTCCTTTCAAGATAGATCTCGAACAAATCGGGTATTCTCGATATACCCTACATATACCCTACTGTATAGGATAGGTATATATTCTGTGTTTGAACATACACTCATACAGGCAGGCAATCGTCGAAATTTCCAAAACAAAAATATCTAAAAATCGTGTATAAATGGAGCTCATTATTGAACGAATAATAGTGCGTTAATGAGTCTGTCAAAGTGCCGAAACGAGAAAAAAATTTCGTGTTTTTTTTTCAATATCAATATGAATAATGAATTGAAATGAGCCAAGATCGTGTATTCATCGAATAAAAGCATTAAAAAAAATCATAGATTTGAATATAAGGTCCTTCTATTCTGTTATGTACTCATTTCTTCCCTGAGTCTAAACATAACTTATTCATGCATAATACAATCAACGATTGAAATTTCAAGTGAGGATTTCCTTCTTTACTTTGGTGAATTTTGAATATTTGCATCCCTATAATGAATGAGAATAACAATGAATGTCAAGCTCTTTCATTACTAACATTTTCGAAGAAATGGTGTTTATTTACGGTTGTACTAAGTAGTAAGAATTTCTTGTATCACACTGTGTATTTTTTCTCTCGGTATACTGGATATCCATTTTTTTAAATTTTTATTTGAAGTTATGTGAACTTATCATTTTACACACAGAAGTTCGTTGGTTTGTCTCCCATTCACTCCATTCTCATTCGAATGACGATCCTACGGTTATTGTGAATTACTCCTCTCACAATTTTTCGGAAAAGAACAGAACCATGCATAGGGTTATTCTTCTAAGAATCTCACCGCGAAATAATCAGAATCAGAATTAGATTAGAATCAGAGTGTTTTCCACCAAAATAATTAGAAATAATTGAATTTTTTTTTGTTATGAGACACCGACGGATACATTCATAATGATAGATATAACACGAAATGTCGAAAGCGGTGCATCCAAAAATCACTTCCCCCTTTATTCGCCTTCAGACTCATAGATACTTCCACTGTCGGTGCTCAACGGTAATATCATTTATTTTTATTATATATATATTATTATTATGCCACCATTTCCTGGTAGACAAACCAGACAAGCTCAGACTGGTCAACCCTCCACTGTCAGGCTCGAGACCTGTCGAGCATCACTACACCAAGCATCATTCATCAATAGAACCGAAGTTGTAGAATTCTTTGCCTAGTGAAGTTTATCCTGATGCTTACAACCTCCAAACTTTCAAGAAACATTCCAATACCTTCTTTCTCTCCCAAAATGGTTAACACGCTGGCTTGCAGGTTTTCCTTTCGTGTTGTCAACAGATGAAAAAAAAACAGGTATGCCGATCGGCAACCTACGGTTCTACAACAAACAACAGTATTGACAGGTAACCAATTTCTTCAACTATTTTTTTCAAGTTTTGATTAATTATTGTCTTGGTGAGTATTGATTACAATTGAAAGCATCTGATAAAAAAAAGGTGTGGAAATTGTGGACTGATTTCCTTCTCGTCTAATTATTTCGAGGGAAATTCATAGAAGCGATTCCTTCTATATGATGCATCTTTTTGTCTAATGCAATTGGCAACACCGGTAGAATGAGCGAATTTGTGAACCAAGGCCTGTTTTTCAAATAAATAGTTTCGCTATTCATTGGCGCTTCTTTGCAGGTTTCACTTCTCAAAAAATTCCATGGATCAAATGGGATTGGAAATTTTGCTGGCGTTTTTTCTAATAGCAGACTAATACACCATATTTTCGCAATCTCATAGGTTGAACATATGAACAGTCTAGATGAGGATTATGCTCTGTTAGAGTATAGGTATATTGGAGATGGTGGAAGCTGGAAATGTTATCTTTTTACTTATATTCTCGAGATATTTGAAAGAAATATATTTTCGATTTTTCTCATGTTCTACAGTATCAAAAATACATCCTCTACTCGATAGCATTTTTCATATCGAACTGAAAATTATCTATGCTATTAGTATCTTGGTTGCTTGCTTGAACTGAGATATTTATGACCGGATTGTACTGGTATCTTTTATCCCACTGAAATGGAAATGTCCAGCCCAGCAAAAGTATGCGGTGAACGTGATAGTCGGTTTAACACATTATCATTTAGAAAAGTGGCAAGGCCGTTTCAAGAAAGCTTGTGTCTGGTTTCCTTGTCTATGTATTATAACCTGTTACAGAGCGTGAAAAATGTTGTCCACGCCTCATCTTAGCATACATTGACTGAATTCTACCAAATATCAATTCGTATCGACAGCGAGTCTGAAATTATCTGACTTCATATAACACTTGAAAGTGAAGCGTAGGAAACAATTATCAAGATCTAACCTCCCATACAACTATTGCCATGTTTTTCAATCATTTCGTCTGAGCAAACAAAAATCCAAATTCCAATACATTCAAGAATGTGCAAGCTCCGAAAAATCCGGGACCTTGCGTGTGAATTGAGCCTATGTGAAAAAAAAATCACTAATGCTAGGCGAATGACATTGCCTCATTTGGATAAGTTTACCAACACATCTAGTGATGAGAGATTTAACTAGTAATGCCTATGCGCTTTTTTTACAGAATTCTGTACCATGCATATGTTTCGCACCTTTTTTGAGCTTACACCTTCTTGATGTATGATGATTTTACTGCTGGGTTACTTTGTTATTTCATCTTCTTTGTTTGTATCTCAGTCGAGTGTTGAGATATTTTGGGTTCTAGTCATAAAAATTAAATCCTGATTGTTTCCTATTATATCTACCAATTGCTACACAGCCCATATTCAGACAATTTTTATGTCGATCATTAAATAAAGACATTTATTGACAGTCGTGGAAAATATATATCATACTGCGTATTTCAAACTAGACGGTTACTCCGAGGGTTGTTCTGGTAAAGCTAAAAGTCCAAAACAATGCACTCAATATCATGTCACAATTATACGGAGACAAAGTAGCGGGATCTACTGTGATATTTGAATAACTTAATAGTTCATCCTCTTCAGTAGCAGGGTATACGACAAATACTGATCGTAAACAACAAGAACATGTAATATAATGAACAATGAACATGAAAGTATATGGGTGGAACTCCGTCCCGTTTTCAATTTCCAACATGCTCTTACTTGACATATAGATCACCATGTCTTGGATCCTAATACGGAAGAACAGAAAATCGATATCGACAGTCAATCAGGCCTGGAATGCCTAGGAACAACACTTCGATGACCGCTATGTTCATTTCGAGAATAACTCAGTTCCGCTAAATTCAAAGTCTTCAGTGTTTCAAAGATGTTATCCTTCTCGGTATAACACACATATATATATATATATATATATATATATAGTTCGTATAGCCATGGTCTGATCAGGGCACCCTTTTCTGGCTTCATTCTAAAAAACGTTAAACTGGATGTGGTTCTTATCTCCCCACTTTTGGATCGCCTCCAAATCGACGATTGAATGATTGATAATTCGTCATGATCCATTTGGGGTTGAGATACTTCCTATTAAAAAGTCATCTCCAGCATCGAAAACCCAGTGAACCGTGCCAACGCTTTACGAAAAAAAAATTATGATGAAGCAAATTATGGGCGTGTACCAAAAGTCTGTGTCACCCTGTTATATCTTGATTCACAGTGTTAGGGTGTTAGGATACCTGGAAACGATTTTTCTCACTCTATAAAACTGAAATCACCGATTCTCAAATCACCGATCTCACCGATTCTCAAGATGACTGCCAAATGGCCGATAGAAGTAACATAGTTCATCATTTGCTACACCATTGCAAATGACTTATAAAATGACTTTATAAAATGGGTACCTAGAGTGAGTCCAACCATGGTGAAAAATCTTTTCACATCACTATTTCAACAAGCGGAACAAATGCAACTGATCGGTCCATGTTGGTACGAAAAAGATCAGCCTTGCTGTTTTCTATTTACCCTGAATAAAGCTGTTAGTCTTGTTTTCTAAGTTTTGGATCATTATATGATATGCTGTTCCGTTCAGGTAGCGTTATTTCTCAGATGAATTCAATGTATCAATCAATATGTATAAATCAAGAATCTCAGTTACTTGATTCAGTAGTTTTTCTGTGATTGGTTCAATCGTAGTGGCCTAAATGTGTTGATGAATAGCAAAGAGGCACTCAACAGTTTGATATTCCATTTCTGAACCTACGTTCCGCACTATTTGAATTCCATCAGGATCATTTTTTTCAGAGGAGAAATGTATTTCTCTCGGTATTTCCCTTCGTATCGCGTCGATGGGAACAATGCAAAAATGTGTCCCGTTAAGTCGTCGATCGCGACTTCGGATAATGGGCCTGCCACCTGCTTCAAGGCTTTGTCTTTGAAACTGAAAGAGTCAAGAGTTTGAAGGGCCGATCTCGCGTGAAGCAACAACTGAAGGGCGAGAGTGCGGATTTCGAAGAGGCTGAATAGGAACGAATGGAAGTGAAAATTTCGACTTGCGATGATATGACCGAATGCGTTTTTGCATGAGTGGGAGTTTTTATTATATATATATATATATATATAAGATTTACTGAACCCATACGTGAATTTCAGAAATTATTCCACTGTCAATTTTTAAACACCAAAAATGATTTCACTTTGCCATTGAATCTTCAAGGCAAATATCATTTGATAATCATCTTTTTGAAGAAGGCAGAGAGAATATTCGGATCTAGTTTTATTCAAAAGCCTAGCCCTGTTACATCACGGAGAACTCAGACCTCCTCCATTTCCTATGAAGCACTACCTTCTGTATTCATCAACCAATGCTTAACACTGATCACTTTCTTCTCGTTGGACTGAATGCGAAGCTTTCACCGGCAGCGTATAGAAAATTCTTTTGAACTCCACTCCCCTCCATATTCTCCTGGAACGGTAGGTCTAGATGGTTCCTTACAGATACAGAGAATGGCTATAATTTCCATATGCTTGGTCACTGTGAATGGAAAAAAAAGCAGGAAGGCCTGACATAATAGCTGAAGAGGAAGATTGATTCACTAATTACTCACTGAATTTCCTTCTGACAATAACATCGCAATTGATTGATTGGGATCCATCATCTCTACCCAAGAGTGGTGGACAAACGAATCATGAACTAGATTTTCCTATCGCTAACGCACTATGTACCTTGTCCAATGTCCATTTGCAAACCGTTGAATCAGTTTATTTATACATTTATTTATTCATTTATTTATTTATTCAGGTTTACTCCACCCTTACAGCTGATGCCTTGAGCAGGGTGGGGAAAATATTGTGAGCACATATCAAAATACAATAATTAAAATGGTACAAAAAAAAGAAAACATGATGAATTTGGTGAGACCTACATATGAAACAACTATGCATGTGAACTAGAAAAAACCCTTCGTCGAGAAAAAAAAAGTTCACATGCAGAGTTGCATGAATAGATGAAAACAGAAGTGGGTTATGACATGATCACTTTCTTGATTTCGCGTAATGATGTGTAGAAAATGTCTATCTCATTCTAGTATCTCATGTAGTTAACACAAATTTGATGAAGAGAAAACATGCGTGAATTCGTATCAAGAGCTGGCAAATAAAACATGTTGAACGATCGTGCAGACCCTCTAGGTACATGAATATTCAGTAAAGAGCGTAGGTGGGGAGAACATAGTTTGCCATTGTGGAGTTTGAAAAAAAAATTATGCTGTGACATTTACAGGTATAGGTACTTTCACGGTCGCTGCTCAACGGAAATATCATCTATTATGCCACCACGCGCGATTCCTAGTAGACAAACCAGACGAGCTCAAGCTGGTCACCTCTACACTGTCAGACTCGAGACCTGTCGAACATCGCTATACCAAGCATCATTCATCAATAGAACGGCAAAGTTATGGAATTCTTTGCCTAGTGAAGTCTTTCCTGATGCTTACAACCTCCAAACTTTCAAGAAAAATTCCAACACCTTTCTACTCTCCCAAAATTCCACCGCTGGCTATCACGATGTTCCTCGAACATTAAAGGTTTCCCTTTCGTGCTGTCCACAGATAAAAAAAAAACGTGTCTGCAACGAGTTAGTACCGAAACGTTCCAGAGTAATGATTCCTGAGGAACACCTCGTGCAGTATACTCCCCATCTACTCTGAAACATATTGCTTTGAGGAAGTGTCTCTGTACATTCTCGATGGTATTCAAGTGGACATTATAGCCTGATGACCAAATAATGGAGGCATATTGAAGTTTAGTTCTCACGAATGCGTCGAAAACAGGAGCTTGAGAGTATTAGGGTTAGTGAACTGCTTGGAATTCCTGATCACAAAACCAAGAGTTTTATAAGCAGAAGAAACAATATCGGAAATTTGTTCAACGAATGTTAATTTAGTGTCAAATTTGACTCTTAAGTCAGTGAAGTTGGTGCGCCTCTCAAGCTTGGTGCCATCAATCTCGTTATCAAAAATAACTGGTTGTTTCTTGCGCGTGAATTATACGATGTTGCATTTTCCTATGTTCAAAAGAAGTCGATTAAACTCGCAACAATTATGGAGAACTCTCAGATCTTCTTGCAGTTTCAAGCTGTCAGTTGGGTTTTCGATTCGTCCATATAATTCACAGTCATCCGCGTATAGTAAAAGATTACAATTCAGTTCAAGTCCGATGTCGTTTACGAATATTATGAATAACAAGGGGCCCAAAACAGAGTCTTGCAGGACACCGGAAGTCGCAGTCATTTCGGTTGATCGGTGACCATGGTATACCACTCTAAGAGTTCTCTTGGTGAGTTGAGAATGAAAGAACATGATAAGAACGCGAGTAAGACCAAAACTGGTAAGTTTTTCGAGCAGAATACCATGTTCGAGCCGACATCAACACCGACCATTAAGTTGTTCGAAGGTGTCGAGTTGATTAAAGCTGATTGGAAGAAGTTAGCAAATGCGTTAATTATTAATTCAGGATCGTTTATATCTTGATCTTGGAACTTCATAGAATTAGTAACATATCTTAATATGACCAAAATTTAGTTGGGTTAGTATTAGCTTCAATATTAGTTGCGAAACTATTTCTTGACTTGACTTGACTTCCTCACTAGTAGCTTTAAACGTTTCTTGATGAGTAGTGTCGCCGGTTGCTTTGAATTTTCGAAGGTATCTATTTTTCTTCTCTAATTTCGCAATAATACCAACAGTGAACCAATGAGGGTAGGAAGAATTCATAGTGAGTCTCTTAGGTACGTGCTTCGAGAAGAGCTTGTCCGAGTAAAGGTAAAGGTTGAAGTCTGGGAAAGTTTGCTCTGCGAAAGTTATATGTTAATGAAATCTTCTCGAATTTTTTGGATGTTATATCGAGTTGCAAAATAATTTCCAGTGGTGGGTGATGTAAGTCAACAGGCACTAGAGGTTCTTTTTGTTGGGACAATAACTTCGGCTCTACTCATTACCAGGTCTAGCATACGGTCGTTGTGATTAGTGATGAAGATGTATTGTTTTAGGTTCATGAAGTGCGTAAAGTTCATAAAACAAGATATCATTCTGGGATAAGTGGTTTTATTGTGATGAATTATGTATTCAGGTATGTTGAAGTCATCAATTATTACTACATTTCCAGAGTCGTTTAATTGTTCTGCGTTGAATATATAGAGTCGAAAATCGTTTCTTGTAGGGCAAATGATGAGTTAGGGGGTAAATAGACATTGACAACATATGCTAATGTTCTCTCATTGTGAATTTTGATGCCTAAAAGATGATTGGGGTCAATTTGGCTAGAATGAATACAGGTCTGAACAGCTAGCAAAACTCCGCCCCTCTGGACGCATTTGTGAGATTCAAATTTCTATCCTTTCTTAAAAGAGTATAGTTTGAGTTAACTATTTCAGTATCAAGAATGTTAGATTTCAACCAGGTTTCACTCAGAGCTATAATATTATAGTCATTGACAGAAATTGAGTCATACAAGCAATCTAATTTGGTTCTTAGTCCTCGAGCATTTTGGTAGTATTTTGGGCACATAGCTAACGCTCGAGCAATTACTTTGGCTGTGGTTGAAACCACTACACTTGTAACAAATTTTCATGTCTGTAGCATCAAAAACATTACACACGTCATAGTTAACCATCAACAATATTTTTGGTAAGTATTCTTCATATTTACTCTTGGTCATGATCCAGGAATACCCAGTACCCAATTATACTCTCAATAACCTACCTTATACTGATTCGTGAATCTATTACGATTACTGTGATGGTGATTCTCAGCTCCATGAATATTTTTGCCGTGTTATTGGGTAATTTGCAACTAAATTAAACATCGTATTTGGTCAAGGTAACCATCATAATCAATTTTAATGAAAAGCACTTTTTGCTTCCAGGGTATAGGAACATGCCATAGTAATCTACAGCCGGATGGTAGATGTAACGTGATGAAACAGGTTTAATTTTCAATTATATATGCTTGAGCAATGCATATAGATGTCACTTGTCAATGGCATATCAATCATTACTATGATAATATATTCTTGAACACAGACATATTGAAATTCGATTAAAGTATTGATTCCTGCAAGTTTTTGCAAGGATATGAAAGTTAATAAGGAATGTGAATGGCATACTATATCTTGCAGAAATAAAATACTCTCACCGCGTACTGCGGTTGAGAAAAAAATAGAATTCATAACCCTGATATCACAGCACGATATTGATGCATCCATGTTGATGTGTTTGCCTGTAGAAGATCAACTCTTATCTGAATGCTGTTTATGTTATCATGTGTATCTGTATATTTCACCTATTCCCGTTAATATCCGTTCGATTTTGATATTATAATACGGAATTTTAAACTAATGCATTTCCAGTGTGTCTTTGTTTGAACGGTATGAAGGCAGCTTTCCAGTTGAGGAAAAATCAAATTATCACCTGGTATACTGTAGGTTTCCTCCAGGTTCTTTGCTTAAGGACTGTTTGAGTTTCTTGAGATGGGTAGGTCACTCGCGCTTATTTTGGGATATTTTGTGAAGTCTGAGAATGGTTGAATTATTGAAGATTTGAGGTCCGGCGCGGTCACGATCGTACCAGTACCGAATATTGACTCGACTCTATTCAGGAACGGAATGTTGTTCTTTTTACAGTTTTGACAGTTTTGATGTAAATTCGGCGACATAAGTAATGCGGAGTTATTTGATTATAATCGATATTTGATGATATCAATATCTAGTGTTGAATATGAATGTCGTATTTTATTATATTTTTTTGTTGCGTGATTTAAATTCCTGATTGTAATTCTCACAGTCACACACAAACTGGAAACAGTTTACGTGACTTTTTCGTTTATTAACTTACCTTTTTCACTATGTCTAAATTTTATATTGTACCTGAAGTTAATAAATAATATTATCATTATTATTATTATGAATCTGAACGTTATATATGAAACTAAATCGAAACCAAACCTAACTTCGGTGCGCGAACACAGTGTGGAAAGCTCAACCAAGCATCCTTTTGAATACTGTCTGCATTCTTCCGAACGGATACAATAATATTGTTCAGTTGATATAGATAGAACTTGGCATCCACCTCTCAAAACTGAATATCAATTAATAGAAACCACTTTGTAACCAGAATTCCTCCGTCTGCTAAACTGTCACTTTTCAGTGTCAAAGAAACATTGACAAAATTCTGCGAAGATAAAGTTTACTTATTGTGTGGAGAACGGGAGCATATTCATTCCCGAAACGTCCACTGAGATAAGTGGAAGTCTCTCTCTTAGGAATCTATAAAGGTTTGATTTCAAGCGCAGATCACAAATCTGTCCTTACTGAAAATTCATTGAAATAATTTTCATTAACTTCTGCTTCATTTTTTTTTAAAACGAGGAGAGAAAATCCCACCGAAAAGCTTTTCGAATCTGGAAACAATCCTTCCATTTACATCCATAAAAAATCACCAATCTACAATTGCATTCTTGATAAGCTTTCAGTTGCAATATGATCCTATTTTGTTGCATCCCTCATTATACACTGATCACAACAGACCTACATATGATACGACTCCACTGTTACCCCTTGTTACGAAAACAGTATTGAGCATTCCATTGTTGGAGAGTACTATATGGTAGAAGAGTTTGCGTCCATTCAGCTCAAAGATCACTTATCACACTTCTTGTACATTGTACAGATACAGCTAATGAACTTTTATATTCAATACACCAGAACGCACATTGATTTAACTTTCAACAAATCCATCCATATTCTCCGAAGCCTTGACTCAATTGGATCATTCAAAATTTTCCTAAGTTTGGTAAATTCATTTTATGATTCGCAATCACAGGATTCGCAGTATCTCGTGTTGGTGAAGCCATTTATTTCATAAGTTCCTGCAAGCCGCATTCCGTCCATCAAATAATGATATCTTATTTGGAAACCTCATTCATAACTTGGCTCAGAAAGTTATTTCACTGAGAGATCTGGAAGTTTCAACTGAATGGCTCTCGATCGAGCTTAATCGCAAGCTCGGATATAACCTAATTAGCTTTTTTGGGTCATCAAGAAGACATCCCAGGAGTTCTAATTAGTTTTTATGGTCCGACATCACTATCGAATAATGAAAATAACTGCGAGTTGAAATGAAAAGAGTAAGATATTAAACGAACAGTTGATACTGATATTGTAGTATCAACATATTTCCAAAACGTGAAAAAAATGATTTAGTTCCGAAATAGTGAAGGTGATGACCGATATACAGGGTGTCCTTAAAAGGTCTTTACAAAAAGCTACCACATATTCTTCAGACCAAAACAATTCGATACAAGCAAACTTACCTCAGTAAAAAGTTGCTTAGTTTGGGCGCTAGACGGCTCTGAAGTTGAAATTTTCAAATCGATTTTGCTTCATAACTTTTGAACGGCTCATGAGATTTTTTTCAAATTTGGTACGTTGGCATAGACTCATCGGGCAATATAACTCATATCATAATCATAATGAATATCATTCCATGGGCGTAGAACTTGATTTTTTCAGTAAATAAACATCTAGAACTCCTACGCCAATGGAAAAAAATTAGTTTCAATATGAAATCTAAATTATTCAACTCATTCACTACAAAAAAGGTACTCTTGACAAAAGTCGATTCCTCTCATGGTTTCGACAAAATTTTAATTTTAGTGATTTAGAGCATAATTAATAATAAAACGATTAACAGATATTTCATAAAAATTGTTCAAAATGTTCACCATTTTCACGTATACAAAGATTTATACGACGCAAAAAGTTGAAATGTACTCTTTGCATAACTTCTTCATCGCCTGTAAGATTATTCGTCGCCTGTTGGATACGTTGCCATAATTGTTCTACAGTATTCACAGGGGTCTTGTAAACCGTAGACTTGAGATAACCCCATACAAAATAATCCATCGGTGTTAAGTCTGGAGAACGTGGTGGCCAATTCACGGGTGCATCATTACCTCTACCTATCCATCTGTCTGGGTACTGTTGGTTTAAAAAATTCCTAACATCCACCGAAAAATGTGGTGGAGCTCCATCGTGCATAAACCACATATCTACCCGATGTTGGAGTGGTAAATCTTCCAACAAATTTGGCAACGTATTTCGTAGATGTTGTAAATACATGTCTCCTGTTAATCTTTGTGGAAGTATGACAGGACCAATTATAAAATTTCCTATTATTCCAGCCCAAACGTTGATTTTGAATTCGTGTTGAAAATGGTTTATTTTAATGGAATGAGGATTTTCAATTGCATAAACGTGTTCATTATGAAAATTAGTTATTCCTCTTCTCGTGAAACAGGCTTCATCAGTGAACAAAATATTCTTTCCAAAGTTCAGATTCATTTCTCTTTGCAAATTAATGAACCTACAAAACATCAGACGACTTTGTGAATCATGGATTAATAAATCTTGAACTGGCGTCTTGTGGTATGGGTATAATAATTGTTCTCTTAGTACTTCATGAACGGCATTCCTAGAAACTTCTAGTTCATTACTTATCCGTCTAGTACTCAATTCTGGATTTTCTTCAATACGGTCTAAAATTTCTACTTCGACTTCGGGAATCCTTACATAACGCTGTCTTCCATAATCACCAGTTCTAGGAGCAAAATGACCGGTCTCCCGAAGACGTCTCTCAACTGCAGCAAAGGTTGGGTGGCTTGGTACGCGACGATTTGGAAACCTTGCCGAATACACCCTCACACTCTCTCGACCATTTCCTTGACAATATCCGAATACCAATAACATATCGGTGTATTCTTCATTGGTGTATTGTACGGCCATGATAAATCAGAAAAGTCCGATATCAACAATCAACGTCAATAAAACTCGACAAATCAACACAGATGAAACTATGGAAACCAACAATGTGAATATCACTGTTTTCGAGCAGATAATAATAGTCTTCAGAAAAAAAAACCAGTGCTACTTATTTTCAATAGAAATAACCTATGCAAAAAGTACATCTCAACTTTTTGCGTCGTATAAATCTTTGTATACGTGAAAATGGTGAACATTTTGAACAATTTTTATGAAATATCTGTTAATCGTTTTATTATTAATTATGCTCTAAATCACTAAAATTAAAATTTTGTCGAAACCATGAGAGGAATCGACTCTTGTCAAGAGTACCTTTTTTGTAGTGAATGAGTTGAATAATTTAGATTTCATATTGAAACTAATTTTTTTCCATTGGCGTAGGAGTTTTAGATGTTTATTTACTGAAAAAATCAAGTTCTACGCCCATGGAATGATATTCATTATGATTATGATATTAGTTTCATTGCCCGATGAGTCTATGCCAACGTACCAAATTTGAAAAAAATCTCATGAGCCGTTCAAAAGTTATGAAGCAAAATCGATTTGAAAATTTCAACTTCAGAGCCGTCTAGCGCCCAAACTAAGCAACTTTTTACTGAGGTAAGTTTGCTTGTATCGAATTGTTTTGGTCTGAAGAATATGTGGTAGCTTTTTGTAAAGACCTTTTAAGGACACCCTGTATAATTGATAACAAAGCGATGGCTTTAGCGAAACTAATTTTGGCGGCACCCAATTTGGATTTGAAACCAGAAAAATACGACGATGCTATTTTTATCTTTTGTTCAATGTTTATACTGGAATCAATGGTGACGAGGCTGTGGCTCGAATGTATTGATCACGGAATATTGCTGCAGACGATACAATATTATGGTTTCAATGTCTGTCTCATAAATCAATGCAATCATATCTAGAAGGTAGAGAACAAATTGTCGAGACTCATGTGAATTCTTCAATAGGAATGGTGAATAGTGGGTACCTCCGGGCTCAGTTCCAGATCCACTCCTTTTTTCACTTTATATTAGTGATTCAACAATATCTCAGGTAGGTTCACATCACTTGCAGGTGATACCACCATCACATGGCACGATAAAAATACTGTAAATATCCATATGAAGTTGTTAACGAATGTATAACTAAGGTAACAAATTGGTGTATTTCTAACAAAATAACATATTATCATTTCAACATTACTTGACTTGCTGACTTTCAAATGTGAGCTCGAAGTTTCAGTTCTAGATTTGGGAAACATTGAGTGTAAGAGTTGGACAAAATGTCCATGAATGGGTAGACACGTATAACAATTAGGTATGCTCATAATTATCTCCTTCAATCTTCTTAGACGGCTCGAATGGAGCATTTTCCACTAGGTATATGTTGCGCACATTTTCCGAAGTGAACGTTAAAGAAAAAAACAACAAAATCTGAATATTCCCATTCAACTCGCACAAAACAAGATTGAGTCTCTTACATAACGAACCCTCCTGCATCTACCCGAATTCGCCGGCATTCTCATACTTAAATCAGTGGAATGGGCCTCGAAACCTGAAATATTTTGAATCCCGGGCATACCTCGGACCTTAACGGCCGAGATGTTCCCGTATTTCCGTAATAACTCCTACCGATCCCGGGCTCTATTGAAATGCCATCGGATGGACCCGAGAATAGACATTCCTCGATACCAATTGGCTGCGAGCGAATTCGAAGTATCTGGATTATTCTGAGTATTCCGGCGCTTGTTTTTGCTGCCTCTCGAATGGTATCTTTTCCAGCCACTGATTAACTAGAGATCAACTCCTCACATCACATCAATAATACCAAATAACCTAAGTATCATTTCACTCGGAAGAACATTCTCGGCAAATGTTCTAATATCTAACACTACGGCACTAACATCAATGAGGTTCATCAAGTATCTCAAGTCAATCATTATTAATATATTCATTTTCGTATCGTATCTTCTAGTAGGCATACTTGAATTGCAGCATTTGCTGCCAATTCTGTATACGAATCGAAACTTTCATGATCTGAACTCATGGCCGAAATTAAAAAAATGACGCGTTATAGTTGACGGGTCTCAAGATTTCAGTACAACTGTACTGAAAACGATCAACCATTGGTACTTATACAACACTTTCAATGGTTGCTTGTTGTATTTTCCTACGCAAATTATTAGAACTATTGATAATCGGTAAAATATGTGCTAGATGTTCGAATGAAACTCGTCCTGATGGCCTAGTTGACAAGTTCTTCCACTCACATTATTATGTTTACTGAACATAAAATGTTCGTTTTGATGTGTTTTAACTCCCAAAGTTTGTCGTTATCTTTTTGGGATACCCTGTATTGTGAATAATACCCATCAGCATGGAATAATATCGTATAATTTGATTCGAGAAGATAAGCACTGTCCGAAATTCATTCAGCTGGGGATATCAATAATTTTTTGATCGAAAAATTAAACTTATTCAATGGCATATGCTTCAATATTACCTGAACTAATGTTGAAATTCACTCTTATCATGAAATCTACCACTGACCCATAGTGTCAAATAAACACTGATGGGCATGTATGAAACTCATGGTAAATTTTGAGAATGGTCTTCTCGAATGGTATGAAAACAAATATGTATGAAAACAAATCAAAAAGATTGAAATTCATGAGCTACTTCCTTCATCTATTCTAAATGACAAAGTTCCCAGATTCTTCCTGCCCCGCATCTTTGTAATTCAATACTTCAATTTCCAATTGTTTCGATGCAAACAATGTCTTATTCATCATTTCCTCGTGAATAAACACCATTGATCAGTCTGGCGCCACGCAACATAAGCATATTCAAGCTCAAATTGTAAAATGAGAAATAATTTCCTGCTTTCGTGACAAACCAACAGTATGCGACTCTGATTCTGTATTTTTTTGTCACAACTTATAGACATGGTTGACAGTTTTTCCATCCCACAATCATGATATCATAGATCGACATTTATGCTAGCTTCTGTAGTAGGTAATATAACTGGCAGCAGAATCAAAATGGGAGCATAATAGAATTATTTGTTTCGACTATGAAAGGAAACCTTGTATCTATGGAAAAGGTGATTCTTTTGAAAGACCCACCCTGAATAGCTGTCATATCGTAGATTTTATAATTAAGAGAGATCGAAATTTTAAATTCACGAGAGGACGCAATCCATGATAGGGCTTTCTTCATACGAATTTTTTTTTCAACCACCTGTTCTACCGGGAGTAACCCCAACTTTTTCTTCTCAAATGCCACCCTGTATATTTTTCTATCCTATCATATATGTTTTAAATTCTCAATGCAACCATGTATCACGAAATGGTTTTCGTTCCTTCATTGGCTGTTGAATTGCATTTGCCTGTGACCCGAATTCGATAATAGTTGCAGTTTTCTTCACAAGTAGCCAAATTAAAAAAATAACCGTTCCTATCTTAGTTTTCTCAATAGCGTGAGTTATTTTTTCAACTCGAAGGGGATATTTTCAACCTGCAGCAATTAATTAGGGTATGGAAAACTTTTAAATAATTAATATTGGCTAACTGACGCTCTTTGGATTTCAAAGCCTACCAAGCATCTATCTTCGAAAGTTGTGATACATGTTTCAATAAAAAAATTCAAGGCAGCTAAGACAGACTAGAGAAATTTACAGGGTGACATTCGAACTTCTGGTGAAATAGGAGATTGAGGAAAATTATGTGATTTCATAACTCCTGTGAATTTAAAATTTTCATCTTTGCAGATTAAAAATCCTAACTGCCGTAATATCTCTCTTCACCACAGGTCACGGCTCTCCAGAATACTAGCTAGTTAGTTAATTTCAAATATGGACAACTGTTAGCTGTCCTGTTGATTCAGTGAACATGCATTTCCCACTTCATAACATTTGTTAACGTGAAGATACATTTTGATAAGAGAAATAATATTCTCATATTGACATAAACATTGAATGCGTGAAGAATATTTGGATCTTGCCTCTGTCCTCCTCACCAAACATGGAATTTCACTCATATCATGAAATAGTATATACGACTATATTATGATGATGATGAATTATGAATGATGAAGGCACCGATGCGCTTTTGTTTCACCCAATCTGCTCTACTCCAACTGATGCAGGAGCCACAAGTTTTCCTGAAGATCGAGCCATTATTCTACAGCTATCATGGCATTCCAAAGTCTATGATGTCGAACAAATGTTGCGATATCACTCATTCGAGTCATTCAATCGTGATTCTATCAAATATACAGCAATTCAATTCATCCGAATACACAAAAGTCTATTTACGTTTCAATGTTGTTCTGATCAGTTGTCGCTGTTTTCTTTTCTGCCATTCTAAATTCAACCAAATAGTTGTTCCCCTCTTCAGGAAAACCAGTAACTCATACAGTAGCCAGATGAAGCGATTCATTTCAATTTTCTCAACATTGCATTAAATAGGAATGCGTGCACCAGTCTTTTTTCATCATGATTATGGTACGAGTTTTATAAGACGCTGTTTTAGCGCCGCTACTCGTGCTCCAACGCAGGAACGTCCGGACAGATAATACATCAGTTCCTGTCTCTTATAAAATCTACTAGAAATATGCTTGATGTATATTTCCATTTTCATCAAGAAAATTGTATTTCCACTATGTAATTGGTAATATAAGGGATATGAATTAGATATATGTACCTGATTGATCGAATATAGAAAACTTCTTCCTTCCTGATAATATCTGAAGATATACAAGTCTCTGTTTATTGAAAGAGAAATTCAAAAATGTTCAACAATCTCGATTTTTCTGAATACGGCTAGACTTGCATAGAAATACAAAAAGGCAATAACATATTCTATATTCAGAAGATGGACTTTAACACTCACTGCTGCCACAATTTTCATTCAATTACCTCAATGATGGCCGTATACAAATTCTCAGATGTCATCATTGAAACTGATAATACTATTATGGATGCAAACGAGATTGGTTACATCCTGCTAACTGTTTATTTTATCTTTGGATATATTGCATGATATGAATTTCTGAATATTTGCATATTTGTCGCCGTTTCACAATCTGTCAATATCAAATTCCAAATAGAAAACTTCATAGTTCTTCATTATTCGAATTTTGTATTCCATTCCATTTCCCAAGGTAGTCAGTTCCTGAATTTACTTTGTTTGGTTTTCGATTTTCGATTTGATTTGTCAACATCTCTTATCGTATTTATCATCCGTTCCTAGAAACGATTCGAGGAACCGGAGGAACCCACATAGTTAGAAGAACACAACGTTGAAAAAAAACGTCACGCTATCTCGCTATCACTCATCATCATATATCATTATACTCAATATTGATCATTATACTATTTCTGATTTCGATTTCACATAACATTGATTGATTATAATAGTCTGAGTTATTACATTGAGTTATTAATTGAAAAAAAAATGATTCGGTCACCAAGCTTGCCACACCCTAAAATATGCCTGTATGTTTGACACCGTGCATGTCTGACGCTATTTTGGTGATCCAAGCGAAACTTATACTCATTATTGTTATTTCATTGCATTCTTTCATTGATTCCAGAAGAGCTTTCTGGTTATAAAATCAGACACCCGATTTGTCAATTCACTGGAATTATTGATTAGGTTAGGTTGACTTCTATGCAGATTTGATGTATTGCAATAACTTTTTTTATCGTTTCACAACACGGAACATAGAAATACATTTAAAAAAAAGAAAGCCACCTTTCTACGATGATCTAGAGAGGTTAATGAATTCGTATTACTGACTATACATGAGCGTATATTTGCACGGAACAGAAAGACAAGTTTTTGTGAAGCAGTTCTCGCAATGGACCTTACATTATCTACCCATCAGACAGCGCTGTTGGTGGTGATACCAAGCATGGATATTGGGAGTTCATAGGAATAGTGGTACCTGAATTCAGTAGCTTGATCAGTACCAATCACCATCAGATTTCCATTTTTCCTAAATTGGTGACATCTCATTAACAACAAAGCATTGAGCATTAAGTATAGGTTGGATTCAGAAGCAATGTGAAAATCCAATAGTTCATGTACTTATGCGATTCAAATTATGACAAAAATCAGGGCATTCTATAAATAAATATGTATATCTCATATACAGAGATATAATTTCTATCATCGTAAACAACCAGATGACGACACTTGACAAATCTCGTTGACACCCGGTAGGCTGTAGTAGGTTCAGAAACTCAATATACAGTCAAGCGGGAAGTTCTAGTTTTGAATCCATCCCTACTGATGTCTCTAGAAAAACGATCATGATTGTGCACTCAGCGTTAGTTGAAATAAATAACAAATGGTATCGCGTACTCCATATCAAGTTGCCTCAAAGGAAAAACGTTGTTTCTTTCTAGAAGAGATGTATGTTCACGTTGGCGTAATTCCGACGTTTCGTATTTCATCGTAGTCGGCATAGTAACACACACTGTGCAAACGTTTGTCATAATATCTCTTTTCTCAGGTGAGCTCAAGAATGCTTCAGTTTTCTTTCGACATTGTTACAGTGAATTGTTCTCTCGGGATATTGACACAGTAAGTGGCTAGCACATATTATTTTTCGAGAATAAGAGTATTTCGGAACAATATGGAATATATAACAATCACGATATACGAGTCAGAGGCGCAAAATCAAGTGGAAAACTTCACCTCCTTCACTACTATTAGATATAGATATTTCGAATTAACATTATAATATTGCTTAAATAGCTAATCGTTCCACTTCCTTGATACATGGAGTGTTACCTAATTCTGGTTTTGAAGTTATGAGTGCAACAAACATCTTCCGATTCCATCAATATTTGTGGAACAAATGAACGAAGTTGAGTTATGTCTTATATATCTCAACTGAAAAAAATGCATTAATCGAACTAACAAATCTTCATTTCTTGTAAAGATTGAAAGAAAATAGGAATCTGATGCCATGACCAGCAGCTACCACAAAACAACATTCACAATTCAAAATTAATCGGAAGCAATACGAATAGTACAATTTTCTGGTTGATAGAGACAGAGAAGTCACTGCTTTGTTTTATTGTGTATTCAAAAAAATATAATGTACAGTATCTCTATCAACTGTTTGGCAACTTATCCATCTTGTTGACTTCATTTTTTGATTGGAATGATTGAAAGTGAGCTATAAAACAAGCGTTTCTGTTAATATACAGGGTGATTTGTTTAGAATTGCATCAACAAATCAGTGTTTTCAAATCAATCACACCATTCGTTCTCAGAAAAAGGGCCAAGAGGGCTTGAGAGTGGATTGATACAAGAAAATTCGAACTACATAAATGAAGCTTCCAGCTCTTCCTATCAAATACCGAACCGAATGCTCATGAAGTATAAGAATTAGAACTCAGAACGTCAGATGAACATTCAGCATTTCAAATTTTCAAGAGAATTGATACATAGTTACAGTTCAAAATAATTAACAATTCTTGCGCAACTCACGAGGGCTTTTGCTCAAAAGGGCGCATTTCAAGACATATTGTTAACATAAAATTCTCCGTCAAAATCTTTGTAGTCGAAATTTGGATACACCCTATGAATGGTTGTCTCAAGATCAATCGACCAAGATATACAGTATATCCAAGATGAGGATGCAGGGCATGGGCACAGCACAGCTACTCCGGATTCTTTCTTGATCGATTTGGTAATAGATATTTACGATATAAGTATCGTGAAGATTCATATTACGATATGAGATAGGAAGTTTGTAGGAGATAACCCATTCGATTATCGTAATATGAATTTACAATACGAATATAGTACAATATTTTACCTACTACCAATAACGCCAATTATTCAATCAGCATTAGTCGAAATTCCTTCAATTAACGATATTTTGAAAATATGTATGAAGCAAGCTTTGTCGTGAATTCATTGTGTTCTCGGTTGTCACTCATTCATTGAATTGCCAGCTATGACGCGTTCATTTCAATTTGAGAACAAAATTATTGACATGAGTTCCGATCAAGAAAGTATGGATTCAGATATAGAACTTGCGGCAAATGAAGGAACTCAAACATTAGTACCGGCTGAATCCCAAAAAAAAGGTACGAAAATGAATATAGGCGATTTGAAGATTTTAAATTATTCTTTACCGAAATTCTCCACTTTACCGCACTAGTGCGGTGAAGTATCCCATTACGAAACTCATACCAGTGTGGTGAAACTTCACATTACATATTGGTAGTAGGAAATAGTATATTACGTAAGAAGAGTTTTGGATTTCATATTATGCACGAAGTGGAGAAAGTTATACAGAGAGAATTAAGAAATTGGCGCTGTATGGGTAACATTTTCATCATCACTATTTGTCAGAAAATTCCTTTATTGATGAAAGTTGTTGAATTGTAGAAAGCCCACACTGGAATCATCAAATTTCGAAATTTTAAAAAGGTATACTAGGGATAAAAATAGGAATTTCGATCAATCGTGATGTACCATTGTTTTAGAATTTGTTATGTACATATGGAGCAAACATTTTGACTTAGTGTATATCTTTTGAAGATGGGTGTGTATGTAGATGGGTGTATAGATATCGTATCGGACTGAAAACTGGAACTGAGTCAGTAAGTGGTAATTTTTGTTGAACACCATTTATGTGATCATTGGTTATTTATGCAAAAGCAATCAGCATCAAGCAATTATTATTCATTTCATTCATTCATTTATACAATCACTCAAGAGATAATTCTGTTAAAACCAATTCAATGAAAAAACTCACCCTCTATCATTCATTTCGGAGCATTTTCAGTGGTGGAAATTGATTTAATTTCGAAAAAAAAAATCGTGCCGCATTTGTGATCGGATCCTGCAACAGTTTGGCCGTAACGTTGTGAAACGCTGCGCCACCAAGCAATTTATATTTTATACACCTCATTAGGTATTGAGTAGGTACATTGACTATTGGCTTACATATTAGGTAAAATACAGAATAAAAACTATAATTCAAACTATTATAGCTAGGTGAATATACATATACAGACTTGCTCAATATTATGGTAAGAATATAATATGTATAGCTGATGATAGTTTAACCGATTAACCTCACTGTTAGATCAGTGTCATGTTAAAAGGTATCCATATACAAAGAGATTCTACTAAGTGATAGAAATAGCAATAAGGCGGGAAAAGGTTGCAAAAAGAAATTAGACCGAACATAATATCATACATACCAATTGCGCAAGTATCGACATAAGAGGAGTAAATTTCAATGTGTCAGATCATCTAAAAGGCGAGATGAATCAACATATCTTTGGAAACCGTCATTTCGCTCAAATTACATAACACTTTGGGCGCACTGTGTGTAAGGAGAAGCTTTCTGCGATTGTTTTTCGTTCGCAATTACCAACTTACACTAGTGGTCGTAGGGAAAACAATCTTCTTGATTCTTTTGGAAATAGTGAGGATGTATTCACTTGGAAATCATATTGAAAAATTTGTATTCCTTGTATTAATCTAAACTTGTCATATTCAGATTTATATGAAAATAATGACCCCTCATCAGTCTACCAATTCCAATTGAATCTAATGAGTTACTGTTGAAGTGCTGACTTATGTTTCTTCGAAACAAGTGGAGTTGATGATATTTTTGATTTAGAGTTTTAAAATGAATATGATGCCTGAAAGTAGGTCGAAACACATTCAAACCAGTACATGTACTATATATGGATGTTTCTAGAATAAGAAAAGCTTTCAGAATCTGTGATCACCTAAGAAGGGCCGTATTTGAAAAAGTTAAGTTGATGATGGTTTCACGAATACGAAACGTTAGGAGAAGAAATCAATATCATCACGTTGAATCATATCAGTTAATTTCAAGAAACATTACAATTTTTGTTCTCTCTCTGATAATAACGTTAAAAAATAAAATAAGTAGATTTTCAGAAATTCACTTGCTGTGGCAATTCAAAACGGAACACCCTGTTTATTAACAGAAACGCTTCTTTTTGCGCCCACAGTGAATTTGAGGTATTTGAATTTTTTGTTTCATTCGAATCGAATTGTCAAAAAGTGGGTGAGAATAATTGGTGATATCATACGTTTTCCTCTCAAACTACTTTCGAATAATTTGATATCCGTCATATACAAATGAAATTGATTGAAATTAGGATAGTGCAAGTTGAGTTTGGAAAGATGCACGGCACTTTCATGGAAAATACAAATTTCGTGAGAAATCTGAAATACTCTTTCATCATATCCGTTGCCAAAAAACACCAATCACTAGATATAGAGTTGAATGCAAAATATCGAATGAAATAAAAAGAGACTGAAAAGCTATTGCAGCAACTGAGTTGCTATCTTCAGTAGACGGACCCTGAACGAATCTGCATTGTATGATATAGGCACTTCGCGGACGCGATCTGACACATTATTACTATAGTATTATTGAAGATTTACAACGTTCATGATCGCTTCAGCGAAATGTCTACAACATATTTTCGTTTATTTCTTCTGCAAACTATGTTGTCGAAATTATTTTCATGGTTTTTTGTGGTTTCACTTTTCAATATTAGTTAGTGAACCAAGCCCATTCCTATTCATTAGACATCAAATCTATTTTGGAGTGATCTCACTTGAATTCCTTTATTTTCGTTTCAGGTTGAAGAACTCAACTCGATCTTAGGCAATGCTTTCAAGATGGCATACGCAGCACAGCTGCAAAAACAGTCTAGCTTCCAAGATGTAATCGCGACCCAATTGGAGCAGTCACAAACGGATAAAGTACTTTGGGTGAGTGTCAGTCAGACAACCGAAATGTTTTTTTTTAATTTCGCCTATTTTGATCAATATATGTACAGCCAACGGTTATCAGCTTCATTATACTGTTCAATTGTATCTTTTCGATATGACGTTAGATATGCACAATGAAAATATATAATGATCGGCAAAATTATGGAATATTCAAAATGTACAAATGTAGCATCTGTTAGAAAACAGCCGTATTTTGAGAAAACCCTGAAACAGATCAATTCCAATTCTCAAGTGTATATTGTTCGATATTCTTCTGAAAATAGTTATACCGCACCAATGTGGACGTCATGAGGTTATCAATAGTTTTTCAGTCCATTATCCAGCGACATGAACTTTTGATGAAGTTTTGAACAGTGTAAACAGAGATTTCGCGAAATTTATATTCAGTAGATTATAATTCTCTTGAAATTCGTTCTATGAGTTTGGTCGTTCTTTTTTCAGTATTATTTTGATGAACGAATTCTGTTTTTTTTTATATGTGGAGAAGAATCCCCTCAGGTGGTTATACTGTATCTTACAGTACAGATTCAACTGAAGATGAATTACCGCTGATATGTCTCTGAGTTTATAAAATTTGTTAGTTGACAGTCCTAATTTCTTCGATAGATATAAACAATGTTCGTCCATGTATTTCTGGTGTATATTGAGGCGCAGTATACTAACTGCATGAGATATTGAATGACCATCTATTTTTTTTTATATGACTAGAACTGTTCATGTAATAGTATACTTTTTATACCTCCGTTATTCATTGGAGGAGTCGAAAAGAAGTAAAAATATCCATGAAGAAGTTGAATCTACGTTCTTTAGTATCGGAGGAAAGTAGAGCCGTTGATTCCATCCCTTTTCTTTTAATTTCTCGTAGAAAAGTGAAATAATATCCTTCACCAATGGAACACTCTGTATATTTCCTCAGATTCAGATTCCTCGAATGATTCCTTGATTTGGAATCCTCATCTTCCGAAATATTTTTTCTGTCCCCTGTATGTATGAAGAGATATGAAAACACTGTAAAGGTGAATGAATCATGCATGAAAAATCATGAAAAAAACTATTTTTACCTTTACTCGAAAGAAAACAAGAATAACAAAGGGGTTTTTCGAAAGCATAGAATTTAGTCAAATTTACTCGGAATTCAATAATATTTCGAGTTGAAACTCGGAATTCAAGCGAAAAATAAAAATAAAATAATATTGGCCCTTCAACATTTCCGTACGTTTCACATCAATAAAACTAACCCTGTACAACATCAATAATAATAATAATCAGTGTATTCAAATTGTTAAAACCGCAGCAATTTTGCATCAAGCGACCAACTCTGACTTTTTGTTAGGTGACATCAGAAAGAAACGTGTTTGTGCGATTGGATAGTAATTAGTGAAGAAAATAATTCGCTTGAAATTATTTTTTTTTTTCAACTGTTGGCAACACGAAAGAAAAACCTATAATGTTCGAGGAACATCGTGATAGCCAGCGGTGGAGAAGGGAGGTACTGCAATTTTTCTTGAAAGTTTGGAGGTTGTAAGCATCAGGAAAGACTTCACTAGGCAAAGAATTCCACAACTTTGCCGTTCTATTGATGCTTGGTATAGCGATGTTCGACAGGTCTCCAGCCTGACAGTGTAGGGGTTACTAGCTTGAGCTCGCCTGCTTTGTCTACCAGGAATCGGTCGTGGTGGCATAATAGACGAGATTTCCGTTGGGCATCAACCGCGGAATACACTCAATAAAATGTCTGGTTAGTATAGGCACAACCATACCAACAATGTTTTTTCGTTATAATATCCAGAATATTCTCACGGTTACCATAAAGAAATTGTAAGGGTGACTATAATTTTTTCTTGTGTATCTATGAGAAAGGGAGAGATCGCACACCTTCCTACGATGTTGTAGAGAGGTCAATGATTTGGTGAGTGTTGTATCACCGACTAGGCGAATAGCTCTTTTCTGAATAGAATCTAAGAGAGTTTCAGCGTATGTTTGGAGGCTGAACTCCAAAAATGTGAACAGTATTCCAGGACAGGTCGAATTTATGCTTTGTAGAACATGAGTAGTTGCTGGGGTGTGAAATACCTCTTCGCACGGAATAGAAAGCCAAGTTTTTGTGAGGCACTTTTCGTAATGGATCTCACATGATCGTTCCATGAGAGAGCGCAGTTTTTGGTGATACCAAACATGTATTTTGACGACTTCATAGAAATAGTGGTACCTGACATCATCATATATAAGCAAAGAAATGATTATTGAAATCATGGGATTTCGTCAAAGTGTAGACTCCGGCACTCATTGTTTAAGAAACAAATAACCAATTTCATGAATAGAATTCACCACGTCTTTCGAAGCAGGAATTGTCTGATGTGTTGCCTCGTGTTTGCGTGAATTGATCCTAGGAGAATTCCTGAACTAGCTCTTTGATTCTGAAACAGTTCGAATGTCGACGGATAACATAACTCGACTATGAAATATCGTGGATTATTAATATCTCGCACCAACATTGAAATGCAACATGAAAGGAATGCGAAACAGAGATCGTTAAAGAAAGGCCTCCGTCAGTTGAAGAAACTCTCATATGCAATATGTTATATAATTTCATCATCCTTTTACTTTGCGTATATGAGTATACGATAAAGCGAAATCGCTCAGGATATATCAGGTATAATAATGAAATAATATTGTCCATTAGAATTCGATTTCATTGATCAGATACATGCAAATTATTCAATTTCATCATCATCATTAGAGTTTGTTTCGATCTGTTTACTTTTACTACCTCATACTCATACTACCATAAGCTTTTCACGTTTATGTTAATGTTAGATTTCGAATCCTATCATTTCAGAGATATGCACTTATAATTCGTATAAATGAATAATGTAGTGTAAACAGTTTATTCAAATCGAAATGGACCTAGGTGTAAAACATTTGTGTGTGCATTATTTCGAAGCTAATTCCTGAAATCCTGAGCAATCTGCTTCCTCCTTCGAAGACTATTGCAAATCATAACTATTATACAACAGAACTTGATAGACAATTTGTGAATAAACTATGATTTCCGTTTATGTGATTTCTACTCTTCAGGAAATATATTATATATATATATTAGAGCAGCTGATTTCAATGGGCAGCATATTGTGTAGATTCTTTGCAAACCACAGAGTAACGCCTTTTTGGCAAAACGTTAAATTACAAATATTCCATTTCCATATTACAAATGAAGCACTCTGAACTCATATTATAGCATTCTATGCACTCTCGTAACTTAGCTAGCTGAAAGCTTCCTATCAATTCTGAATTGACTTCATGAATTACCCCTATCCGATATAGATCAATTTTGTATTCAAACGGTTTATAAAAAACGTGAATTTTGCTGAAAGTCATTACATTCGATTACACTCTGTCGATTTCCATTTATCCTTCAAATTCTAATCGCCTAGGTTTTATTTCATCTTGTTTACTTACCTGTTGCCTTTTCAATTACATATTTCTCCAATTATAACATCCACAACGAGGAAGTTCTTATAAATATATAGACATGAAAGTGCACTTTGAACTCAATTTTTTTACATAGGTACTTATTTCTCATTCGACAATGTATCAAATTTTTATAATGGAAAATGAAACGATTATTACAGTCGGATTCAACGAAACGAAACATGAGTATATGTACCTGCTTGAATATGGAGAATTGAATCACATATGCTTCGTGATAGAAAACTGAGAAAACTCATTCGAAGTCGCCTTTTTCGAAGTCGGGTAGTTAAACTACACCTTTTCCAATTGTAGTTCGGGAAGCGTTATGTTTTTCACAAGGTATCAATTCTATTTCGAATTATTCAATTGAATCTCAAAATGCGTCAATTGTATTTCAAATTAGTTGAATTGATTTCAAGAAGTATCATATGTATTTCAAAATTATTATCAATTCAATCTCAAAACTAGTCATATTATTTTCGAAAAATATCGTTTCAATTCAGAAATCACAGTGGTCTGAGTACTACTTCAATCTGTATGTGTAGTAATTACAGGGTGATTGAATATTACAAAACACCTCCGTCAAATCTTATACTAATTTACAAAATTTTATTCAAATATTTTATTACCTTACGAACCTTTGCCAGAATTTTTTCGAAATATAAATGATACTCTATAAAATGAATTTGAAATATTTGGAAATGAAAATGACTATTTTGGAAATCAAATGTTAGTTTTCGAAATCAATTTGATAAATTCATAATAAAATTGATACTTTCTAAAATTCGAATGACTATTGAAATACAAATGATATACTTCGAAATTCAACAACCAATGTCGTTATTGAAATGACACTTTTCGAACTACAATTGGAAAAGGTGTGGACGCTAAAGCTGAAGCCACCAAATATAGAAACAATACAATTCCCTCGCAGACAAAAGAGCTGTCAGCCGCTCTGAAGCCGGCAACCCGCCCGTTCACGACGCCCCCGCCATCCGCCCCCGCCGCCCCCATGGATCGCGACGACGGCCCCGCTGTGCGCGCGCACCCGCCCACCTCCATACCGGGTCTGACTCTAGCGCCCCAGAACAGGTTCGGGGGCGGCGGCAAGCCCGCCTCCCAGCCGTCGACGCCCAGCAGCGACGAGAGCAACTCGCCCACGGAGATGAACTCCTACAAGCGGATGGCGGAGAAGCCGCCCTTGATCAAAAGAATAGCCATGGGACTGACGGGGGGCGGTAGGGACAACGACGACAGCTGCCCACTGATGGTCGGTGACGGTAACAACGCCAGCACGCCGAGTAAGTCGATACTACGAAAGATTTTCGATACCGTACCTCGTAAACAACTTATCGACACACTTGGGCGTTATGGTGCGGGAGGTATGCTATTGGAAGCATCCAAACGGATTCGAAAATTTCTCTAGTAGCTCTAGGCGTATATGCATGATCCTTCGTAAATTTCCATCAAATGTTGAACAATCATCTTTCGTATTCTTAATGGTACGTACATTGCGTTCTGCGAGTCCGTTTGTTGCTGCATGGATGACTTAGGGTCGAAAATCTTATTGAAGATTCCAGTCAATGTGCACCATTTCTTGAAAGATTCACTAGTGATCGTGGCATTATCAGATATCAACACTCTGAGTGAACCATTTGTAGCAAAGACATTTTCAAGTAGTTCGATAGTTTTTTTAAGTTGTTGGAGCGTTTTTCCAACCTCAACCCATTTTGATTCGGCATCTACTATGATTAGGATATGTGTTCACCTCCATATGGCCCTACATAATCCATATCGACACGATCCCAATTTCCTTATGTTTCCTTCCACACACAGATGATTTATATACCTTATAGCTTTCGAAATGTATATATCCACGGTCCCCAGTAACACATCTGATTTTTGTAAGGATGTCATCTTCAGAAGTTTCCTATGATGATGTGTTTTCGTATCAGAGCAATCGGTAATGAACCTCAAATAATAGGTAACCATACCCAAGAGTCTTCTGACTTCGTCTGCTCCCATTGGAGGGTCATTGCCCGATTCCAACTTGTGTATTTCTGAAAGTAGGGCATCCTTATATATATAAATATATATGAATAATTATACATATATACATATCTATAAAAATGTAATACCAAGTTTGTCTTCTTTCGATAATAACTTCATTTGATGAACTGATATTGAGGTGAATTTTGGTACACATTTTGTACTATCCGAATAATACACATGGAATATACACAATAATAATTTGGGTTCTGTATTCGGAAAATAGTCGACACTGTATAAAATTTAATATTTTCAAGCAAGAAAGAAGAAAAAATTATTTTTCAATTCTGTCGACATATCTTGACAACAGAATTTTTTTATCAAATTTTGTCATGAATTAATGTTCAACATCAAAACCTGAAAGTTATCTCCAATTCGACCAACTCTTGTATCTCTACTAGTTTATGAAATCATAGCGAGAGAGGTAATTAAACGCTCTATATAATATATATATATTCCTCACGAATTAACTATAGTGATACTTTCCACTGAGATCTAAAGTAAAGTAAAGACATTCATTAGCTTTCGCCCATTTCGAATGATGACTCTGACCCCAATATTATCTAACCAGACAGTCCAACAAACCGACCACTCTCTGGCGGCTACGTCAACGAGACCGAAGAAAGCCGAAACAGGACGACAAACAACACTGCCGAGAACCTCAAGAACGAACAAACCGACCCTCTCAACATCACCAAGCATACAGAACCGTCGCGAACCGACAGAGACCTCAAAACGAAGCGAATATCGCAGATTAGCTCTAGTAGTTCCAGCTCCGGTCAGCCTGGCGGCCACGAAGGCACCTTGGGTGGCTTCGCCACTCATCCACCCCTTCCGCCCGAGAGGACCGACTCATTGACAGACAAAGAGGAGGAGGAGCTCCGGATGGCACCCTGGTACCAGGCGGGAATTCCCAGGGAGATAGCGCTGGAGATCCTGGCGAGGGAGCCAGTGGGAGCATTCATGGTTAGGGAGAGCACCAGCAAACCGGGCTGCTTTGCTTTGTCCTTGCGAGTGCCACGGACATTCCAGCCTACTGGCATAGCCCACTATTTGATCGTGAGGGCGAATAAGAGCTACAAAATCAAGGTGAGATACTCATTGAGTTATTTCCTGTTTCATTTTTAATAATAATAATAATAATAATGATAATAATTATAAAATAATAATAATAATAATACATAAGTTTATTTCCATACTAATGAAAATAGTACAAGAACAAAAATTCATTTTGTTTCACATGGAATTTTTGGTTCACATGACAATAAGTTCCCACAACTCGAATCGATGAATATGTTAATTTGATTCTCCATGAAATTGGACTCAACATCAATACTCTAATAGATCATGTATGATCTCTCTTTCAGTTGAAAGTACGTATGTTTTCACAATTTTTCTTTCACAATTTCATCGAGTGTATTGTGTATAAAAACGTTTCAGCATATCTGGAAGAGAATTGAAAATTTTCGCGGTGAAATTAAATATCTCCTATCTCCACATGTATAAAAATATGAAAACAATGAATGTGAGAGAAATATTGTATCCGTATCCGAAGAAAAATCATGACATGTCACGTTTTAACAAGATCATACAAAATCCTTGCTGCCTCAAAAAATTCATTCAATTGCAATGCTTTAAGAATGAATTTGGAACATTCCAATGTTCATTCTAGATGACTATAGGTACGAATAAATGTAATGAGAATGTATCTGTGGGAAACTTCCTCATTCAGCTTATACTCCTTGACATCTTCTCAAGGTTTCAAAATTCACTTTGTCATATTTCATTTGTTTTGTGTCTCCGCGATATAACAAACTACTTGATTAAAATGACGAACTAATATTTACTTTCACATCCCTTTTCCTAGATGTAATTTTTTCGTTCAATTTGATGGCTCGAGAATATCGAGTGTGGCAATTGATTTTTCACAAGAAAAACCTTTTGATACTATTTTGTTATTTTCAGACATGATGAAAAATCAAAGTGTGCCTTGAAAATGAACTTCGAGTTATGAAAGTTCGTTCGTTCTCATTCGTGGTGAGAGGTCGATTCACATTTCGATATTGTTCCTACTTTGAGAGAGGATATCTGGTTGAATATATCACACAGAATTCTACATTTTTGACTACACATTGTGCATGTTCTGTTCCACCATTTGCGAAATTTTGGTAAGCTGGATCTGAATTACAACTCATGGAATTATGATTAATCAGATTTGATGCCTATCCTGCACAAACAAATTTTGCAACAAAAACACTCAGCATATAAAAACAATCCGATAAGGCTATCGATTGATTTTACAATTTAGCACGGTCGCTCTATTTCAATTTTGACCTAAATAATCGCTGCACTATGCCTGCGAGTTCAGAAGTAACCTTGGCAGATTTGTACAATTTATTGAAAGCAGTTGATCTGAAATCCGATAAAACCCAAGAACAGCTTGCCGAAATTAAACAAGAATTGTCAGTTGCTAATAACAAATTACTTGAACTGGAAGAAGAGAATAGAAATTTGAAAGAGCAAGTTCAATCTTTGGATAGACAGCAGCGAAGAAACAATATTATCGTGTTTGGTCTGCAGTCTGACGATACTGACGAATCATTAAAAGACCTTGGTAAAATACTGCAACTGAATTTAGATACTCAAGAAATCAATAATTTCTATTCTATCCAGGATAAAAACAACCGAAAAATACTGAAAATAGAGTTTGTCTCCTATTTGAAAAAACTTGAGTTACTGCGCAACGTTCATTTGCTCAAAAACACAAAGATCTCTATAGCAGACGACTTGAGCCCCGAAGATCGCGTGGTTCATAAAACATTACGTGGATACTTGAATACGGCCAAGAAAAACGGATTGAAGTCTACGATAAGGCAAAATAAATTATTGATAAATGGTGCAAAATATACTGCCGACCAACTCGCTACCAACCCAGACTTATTAACGAAGCAAGTATCTTCAAATATCGAACCGATCAATACCGCTTCCGACTCCAAACCTGAAAGTAAGCACCAGAAAAGGAAGGATTTACCTGCTTCACCTGATGATAACACCTCAAAGAAGCCAAATCTGAGACGGAAAAATTAGGTCCACGTGTTTTATTATTTTTATTATTATTCTTTTCCTACTATACTGTGTTTTGCTAACGAGCATTATATCCTTGACTTTGTTCTTATAATTCTCATCAATACTTATAATCTGTATCTCTGCTTTATTTTACATTAGCAATGCCCTTATCTATTTGTCATGTTAATACCAGGTCAATCACAAATGGGTTTGCGGAATTTAAAGTTAAGGTTTTCGATGTTTTCGATATCATAACTATTTCTGAAACCTGGCTGAGTGATAGAATTGACGATGAAACTATTGCTTTGCCTGGTTACGACCTATTCCGTAAAGATCGTGGAAGTCCTGGTGGGGGAGTAGCAATTTTCATAAAACTTTCTCTAAATGCGTCTCTGTTGAACAGTGTTAATAACGTTGTCACAACTGAACAACTATGGATATCATTCTTATACAATAAGTACAGATACGCGGTCGGTGCTCTCTATAGACCACCAAATTCAATACCATCTGACTTTTTCACGGAATTCGATGACGTTTTATCGCAAATCGCACCTATTTTCGATCACATCATTTGTGCAGGAGATCTCAATATTGATTTCTTGGATCCAACCAGTAGATTACACATTCAGCTGGATAACATAATCTGCTCATATGAGCTACATCAGGTAATAAATGAACCAACTCGTTATTCAGCTTCTTCACAGAAATTGCTCGATGTTATTTTCTGCTCTCAATCTTTAGCTGTAAGCGACCGTACTGTATCTGATTGCTCTAGCTTTTCTGACCACTGGTTATCTGCTTGTAAAATTGACACACCATTTCATATGAATGATGATTTCGAATATACGTTCAGGAATTTCAAACACTTCAACTCTAATGAATTTCAATACACTTTAATACACTCTTACTTTGATTCGATTTTATCACCAGGAAGCGTAGATGAGAAAGTTCAGCGATTAAACTCCCTGATAATTAAATGTTTCGATCTCCATGCACCTATCAGAACAGTTCATATCACTAAAAAAAAGGCGCCATGGTTGACTGATAATCTCAAACTCCTAATGCACCTGCGGGACCGAGCTCTGACCAAATACAAACGAAGCAAGTTACAACATCACTGGGAATACTACAAACAACTTAGAAACCTGACCAATCGAACAATTAATCTGGAAAAGAAGGCCTACATAGAATTTAGCTTGAGAAACAAGAACAGTATTTGGAAGGAGCTCTCGGACTTGAATATTCATAACAAAAAATCGAACACTATACCACATCATCTCGAAAATGTTGAAGAAATCAATGATTTCTTTATTAAGGGCTCGACCAATGCTCAACCCCCTGACGGTGATCTACTGAATTTTTTCTCCAGCAATCACATTAATGGTCATTCCAACTTCAATTTCCATGGAACAAATGATGAAGAAGTATTCCAAAATATTCTTTCGATAAAATCTAATGCCGTTGGCGCAGATAGTATTAGTGTAAAAATGCTTCTCCATTGCTGTCCCTTCATCTTGCCTTATATAACACATATCTACAATGAATGTATTGAAATGAATGTCTTTCCAGCAAGTTGGAAAAGTCCCATGTAATTCCATTAGCTAAAACTAGTAAACCACAAAACTACAACGATTTACGCCCTATCAGTATCTTATGTGTCCTCTCTAGAATATTTGAGAAAATAATAAATAAACAAATTCGAATTTATATAGAGCAAAATAATATATTACCGCCAAATCAATCTGGCTTCAGACCAGATCATAGCTGTACAACAACTCTACTCAATATTGTAGATGATTTATTGGCTTCCTTTGATAATAATCAATTATCTCTCCTTGTACTGATAGATTATTCAAAAGCTTTCGACAAAATAAATCATGAACTATTGTTGAATCTAATGAAATATTTGGGATTTTCGTTGAATGCCGTGCAACTTATTAGGGATTACTTGATTAATCGCTCGCAACGGGTAGTCATGGGTAGCGTCGTGTCAAACTATCTCAATCTCCATTGCGGCGTGCCACAAGGCTCAATAATCGGTCCGCTCCTATTCGTTATTTATACCTCTCAATTTCCTAAATGCCTTAAGTACACCAAGATTCAGAGTTATGCCGATGACACACAAATATACAAAACATTTCCTGAAAATATGTTAGATACAGCTTGTGAGCAGATCAATGAAGACCTAAATAAACTCGTAAATCTCTCCAGAAACTATTGTTTGAATATAAATTCCTCAAAAACGGTTGTTATGCTTTTTGGACGGAAAAAAATGAGACTAAGATGTATCAACAATATTGATATAAGAATTCAGAATCAGAAGTTGACTCTAACCGATTCTACTAAAAATCTAGGACTCATGTTGGATTCCACCCTGAAATTTTCATCTCACGTTTCCTTAATCCTGAAACGGGGTTTCAGTAATCTAAAATCTATATACTCCAATCGGAAAATTCTGAATCCAAAACTAAGGCAAGTTCTATGCGAATCTCTTGTATTTTCTCATGCAAATTTTGCCGACTCCGTGTACGGTCCAAATTTACTACAAACAGATAAAAAGAGACTACAAAAATTACAAAACTCTTGCATAAGACTCATTACTGGAACGAGGAGGCGTCAACATGTGTCGCATCATCTGAACAGATTAGGATGGTTGAATATGGAGACTCGGAGAGTATATCACTCATGCGTCCTATTTCATAAAATCATCTTGAAGCAAAAACCTAGCTACTTACACAACAAAATTAAATATAGAACTGATATCCATAACCTAAATTTACGATTCAGAAATCAGCTCACTGCACCAACTCACAGGACTTCTGCTTTTCGTGGCTCATTTTCATACAACGTCGTATGGCTTTTCAACCGGTTACCCAATAATCTCAAAACTCTATCCCTGGGAGGGTTCAGAAAGCAGTTATTTGAGCTCCTCAAAAATGGACACTTAGAACTGGGATTTCAGTTAGTTATTTTCAAAATGATGAACTTCAAATCTGATGGTACCGTTTTATTGTATCTTTTTTGTTTTTTTTTTTGTTCAGGTATGAAATGATACTGTCAAACATCTCTGTGTTATCTCACCATAATTAATTACTTTTGATCTTCTTAGCAGTTAGTATAATATATTTTCATTTTATGAATCACTTACGGGTTGAATGGAAGAGCAAGCTCTGAATATAAGTCTCTGACGATGTATTCAGAAATTGAATTCTGCCTTTTGATAGTTACAAGTGCATTTTGCAGACTGGCGTACTCTAGCTGTGAATATTCTATCTTTAATTTTTTGTACTTGTTACCTAACAATAAAATCATTATTATTATTATTATTATTATTATTATACTATAGTAGAACTTTGATTCACTTATGTTATGTTCCAAAAAAGTAAAATATTCTCACGAGAGAATGTATAGTGCGATGTATCACATCATATTCCTGAGAGTCCTTATAGAAATACAACAAATCACAAAATAAAACACTGTTGATTTGTTGGTTACCATTCGCATGACTGTGTATTCGTGAATATTTCAGATTTTGACACTTTTGATTATCAACTTGTTTTTCTTGTTGTTCATTTTTTTTTTTTGGCCTTTTTCAAAACTATCTCTGCTCTTGAGTTTGTTGGTGCATTTTTGATACGATGCGTCTCTCTGATATGCAATTGGTCGGATTCTCTAATTCAAGACTGGTCATTGAATAGTTCATCGATATGAGTTATTCAAATTGCAAATGATGTAAAAACAATCATCGATCATTGGCAACGCTGTAACGCTGTACATAGTGTTAAGACGTGCGTTTCATTAAAATGGTTTGGCAGACCCTTTTTTCAGCATGCTTTCCGGCCTCGTCATGGATTCAATCCCAAAAGTAATTGAATTATTGTAAGTGGCTATAGTAGTTGATTATTATTTCGCCTGGAAAAATCGCGAATAAATTGCTAACTGTGAGTAATATATGCCAATTTGGTAACTTCAAACCACCTTGTTAGTGAAACAAAAATAATAACCTCAGTATTATCACCGAACATATTATGTTCGGTGGTATTATGGCCTAACAGGAAACCCCGCGATAAACAAACGAAGATTGACCTTTGGACCTGAAATTCTCGCCAGCGCCACAGTGTAATAAATAAGTATAGTGTAAGTATAGTATTCTCTATACTGTGCCACCGCCCAGGCTGATTGATAAAACACTGTTGCCAATTGTCCAATTTTTAAGCAGATATATAAACTCTATCAATACGGTATTGATGAGGAAACAAGATCGATCAAGTCGATTTATCTTCAGAACAAAGAATTAAAACAAGATATCCAAACTATCAAAAACGATTTATGAGGAGTATCGAAAAATTTTTCGAATTTGAAAATAATGAAAAATTATTAGAAACTGAAAATGAAGATTTGAAAGGCGGAATCGAAACTGTGAGAAGAAAACAAGAAAACAACAATTTGGTTTTATATGGTATTGAAGAAACAAAAGAAACCGAGACCCTAAATACTGTACAAAAAACACTACAAGACAAATTGAATACAACTCTGGAAATTGCAAATGTAAATAATACGTTCAGAATTAGAAAACCAAACACATCTGATAAGAGGCCAGTGATCCTGGAGTTCGGAACCTTGAAAAACGGTAACCTAAAGGAATGAAAAGAAGGTCTTGTATAAGCATCATAGAGAAGCGAAGGGAAAAAAGCTTGAGGCAACCCTACTAAAAAACAAGATTATAATCAATGGTGTGACGTTTAAGTATGAAGATTTCTCGAATCAACCAGATTCAGAATTAAACATATAAAATCCTGGAAACTCATATGAAGCTTCATCTAAAAGAAAAAATACACTGAGCCCCCAGGAAGAAACCACAAAAACATTCACTCGAAAGTGTCAGTATATAAGGAAAAAAATACGCATTGAATAAGCACTTAGGTTAGTTCACGTTTTCTTCAGTATTGTAAAAATTAATTTCTCTTTCTTCCGTCTATGCCAATCCTCTAATATAATAAATGTTCGCTTCCATAACAATAATGTTAGTCAGTCAACTGACTGAAACATGGATCAATATATTAAAGATTTTGATTCGAATGCACTAGAGACATTCACCTCGAAAAACACACAAGAGTGCGAAGAAATCTCAGGAATAAACCCTGAATCCACTTTCAAATCAATCCAAAATAATATTGAAAGTCATGATAAAAATCTGGATGAATTTAAAATCGTTTCGGAAAAACTGCAAACAGACAAAGATTGCTTAGTTCTAACTGAAACATGGACTCTACAGGACCCCAGTTTGTAAAATATAAACGGCTACGAAATGATCTATAATGGAAGTAAATCCAATCAAAATGATGGAGTTGTGGTATACGTCGAATCAAATCTGCAATACACTCATACATTGAACAGAATGAACAAGTAGAATCGCTGTCACAGCCGTATATCGATCACCATCTTCAAATATTGACCAATTCCTAAAAAACCTCAGTAGTTATTGCAAAATATATGAAAATCATAGATAAAACTACAGTATTTTTGTTGACGATATGAATATAGATCTCTCAGATGACAAAGATCAGACTGTTGAATACTTAAACGTAATGAATGAAAATGGTCACCTATCAACAATGAATTCAGTCACCCGGAACCAACCTCATCAAAACCCATCATGCATCAATCACATATTTTTATAAATGTTAAATATATTACCTTCAGTAATCGAAACAGCCATTACAGATCACTACACAACCATATCACAGTTAATGATAGACCGTCCTGAAGAAACAACAAATGATAAACAGTATATAAAGCATAATAATTATGAAAAACTAGAGACTTCTTTCAGTAACATATCTTGGGAACCTGTATACTCGGCATCTCATCCAGACACTGCAAGTGAATTGAATTGAATCCATACATGAACAAATATAACACTGCCCTGAATGAAAACAAGCCGTGTTTGTGCATTTTCATAGATCTATCAAAAGCGTTTGATACCTTCAGTCATCAGCTTTTATTACAATCTTTGGAGGATATTGGCTTTCGTAATAATTGTCTTGAGCTATTCAGAAGCTAACTCACCGATATACTCAGTAAATCCAAGGTAACAGAGTACGGGGTCCCACAGGGAACTGTTTTGGGCCCTACACTATTCAACATATATATAAATGGATTATTTTCACAAGAGGGCAGTGGCGAAATCATCGGGTTTGCTGATGAAACAGCTATCTTATACAAAGCAGAGAACTGGGACGATCTGAAAATAAAAGCACAAGCGGATTTTACTATAATTAAAAATTGGCTAGATCACAGAATAATAACACTCAATCTTGAGAAAACAAGTTACTTACCATTCAGTTGTAACAAGTCCAACACTCCCCCATTCGATTGCTCGACATTTAATATACATGTAGTCATAAAATCTGAAACTGAAATTCACAATACATAGGTAACAAAAAAATACAAACCTTACTATATAAGTTCAGGCACCTCGAAAAAATCCTGCCAATGTCTCAACTTGAAACCCTATACTTTGCGTTGGTTGAGTGTCACCTGCGCTACGGGTTATTAGGATGGGGTCGAACAACTGATACTCACCTGAACTCTCTGTTAGTAGTACAGAGAAGACTCCTTAGAATCATTACCTCAAGAGAATCAACATATCACATATCACAACATATCAACTTTATATAAAGAAGACAAAATATTCAATGTCCGACAGTTGTATTACTTTGCGGCTAACTTGAAATATCATCAAACCAAACATATAGCACAGATTCCATCTCATAATTATAACACACGACAACAGCTTCACTTCCTTTTCCCACGAATGACAAAAACACTTCGCCTTATATTGCTGCCGAAATATTCAATTCATTACCTGAGAATTAGAAAAATATTAGCTCTGTAGTAAATTTCAAACAGCAACGCAAATCTTACACATTCAGCAACCCTAGAAAGATTATACATCCTGCCATCGTTTCTCATATATATTCAAAGTGTACGCAAACTAAGATTTATCCACTGATTTCAGGGTAGCTGATATAGAATATGAAGAGTTTATAAGTCATTCCAAATTTTGTCTTCCCAGATCCACGTTTTAAATTTGTTACTCCATTTGTAATTTTACTACCCACTTCAACGAAACTCTCCAGTTATTACTTGTACGTACGTACTCGTATAATTTCATGTACTTTTATTAATCTTAATATGTACTTTCAGTATCTCACGATTACTGTATCGATTTCTCTAAATCAACATGTTCGTGAAAAAAAATTATCCCAAAAACACTTTCCAATGATATATTTGTATTTTTATATTTTCATGTTGTTTTATTATCTAACGTACTTTAAGTATTTTATCGATTCCTGTATATTATGTAGGACGTGTGATTTATTTGATATTTATTGTTTTCGTCTCAAAATAAGTGTTAAATCACTTACGTAGTACTCACATTTATTCAAATTTACCTTTGAATTTACCTTCGAATAAATGTATTTCGTATTTGTATTCGTATTTTTGTATTTCTACATTGATCACGTCAATTGTGACATTAATAGGTCTCGATGAGAATTCAATGATCGAAGTGGATGAATCAACCTATTCCTTCGACGATCAGTTTCCTAGTGATTTTCTCTCATCATTCCTCATTCTCATCTCATGACTTTTTCATCATTGTACGATGAATGGAAATAGAAAGACTTAGTGCATTTGGGAGACTTTAAATCATGTTTAATTGCCCATCGAGGTCGATATCATCGAATTAGCTCTCTAGGGTCACGGGTGTTGTGATTAATGAGAAAATGCAGAAGAGAAAATTGACTTCTTGATATTTTATCTATTTTTAACATCAGAACCACTGAAAAATACAACATGTATCTTGATAAACAACATTCACGTCGCAACTCAATCTGAGAACATAGGGTTTCAATATTCAAGATGATTCCATAATAATGGTTATTATCAACAACGGGTTCGATTGCTTCTGTCAAAATGTGACGACAGAAGTCCCAATACTCGAATTTAAATAAAAAAATGTACGCCATTGACTTCCTTTCAATTCCATTTTGTTTTTCCTGGATCAGGCAGCAAAAATACGACTTTGTCTCTCGAATATTTTCCGTATCTTGCTCAATGTTTGAGAAGATAAAATCCACTCGTTTGCTTATCCCTGGACTAGAAGAGAAACAGAAAATAATCAAGGGTTGCCTTGGAAAACGATTGTATCATTTGAACAACTCCATTTTTGTAGGCAACTCATTCATAAGCTATTCATTTGGGATGATATGCAAGATATTCACGAGAGACCATTTTAGTTCAAGATCAACACCATGTGCTTACCTTGAAAACGGAGCAATAAGTTAGGACAGAACTTTATGTCCTACAACTCACAGAGTTGTCTGTTGATTGTCAACTAATTCATTGTACATACTTTATCAACGCCCCGTATATGCAGTTTGTTGGTTCCAATGGAATCAGACAAAACAGCTCTATCGATCTGTCAAAAAATATACGTATAGCATTCCATTTGAAAAGAAATGTCCATTTCTGGAAACTTAAATACCCTGTACACCAAAAAACATCTTATATCTGAGATAATATAATAAGTTATTTCATCCAACTCTACTCTTACACTCAAAATTTTCTCGTATCTTCGAAAACGAATAAGTCAAGTTGGGGTTCAATTTCAAGAGCACCCTGTACAATATACAAGAATATAATCTTTGATGTGTTACTCGTGTCAAGTTTCTACTTCGTATTCCTAATGGAATGATGAAATCAAATCAATATCGATATTGTCCATATATTATGGTGTTTCCAAAAAAGTATATACATACATATTATATACAATGGTATATTTATCTTTTATTCGTGAGAGGGGGGGGTGAAAACTTTCCAAGGCAACACATATTCAGTTATAGTATTATACAGTTGCTATCATCGAAAGTGCTGGATTTATGTGGTTGGCTGAATTAGAAGAATTTGTGAAACAGATTCAAGATGCCTCTACGGTACTGCCACATTTTGCGTTGTTCCTTAGGTGAAAAATGGGGTAAAGTACAGATAAATCAATTCTAATATATCACTTCTGAACCTATTCATGCTAGAGAAGGAGAGTTCCATCACAATAATTCGTTTATGCAAAATGGTTTTACTCATACATGTGTGATATTTAGCAACCGCGTAATTCCTATTTGCATATTTTTTTATAATTCAACAGAAAAAGTATCGAATCCTGAAGCTATATTTTTCGTGAATATTATTCAACGATTCCACTCAGAGAAAAAAATACATCACCATTGTGTTGTTGCTATCGAATACATCTATATTGCAGAATCGTATTCGCAGAAAAAAATTACTACAAATTACTCGAGTTTCGGTTGATGAGCCGATTATTGGATGTTATACAGTGGTGCGAAAAGAGAATTCATGTGGGAATAAAAGTTTTGGGACTCTTTAAATATCAATGAATATCTCAGAAAGTACATAAAATATGACAGTGTCATGAAGGCACTTAGTATTAGCTTCACAAAAGGATACTTCCTATATACCTACCCACCTAGAAAAAGTCCTTCCAAAAACAAATTATTAAAAAACAGTCGAAAATACGTCATCAAAAGCGCAATGATGAAAAGTGCTTCATTAGGTCTGTATTATAAAGGTATTTGTTAGAGAAAAATCATCATTACCTCCTGTACCCTCTGTGAATCCTCCCTTTTTACCTAACTCTGTAAACAAAGTGGTCTTGAATAAATTATTAATTCTTTGTTTTTCGTTACAGGGTTTCACCAAAGAATTCATATCACTCACGTCTCTCATAACGCATCACTCGGTAATGCCGGAGCTACTGCCCTGCCCTCTATCTCTCAGCCGCTATCTGCCCAACTTCGCCAAATCGGACTCGAAAAAAGACTTCGCCGACATAGACCTGGACCCGGACTACAACTGTTTCACCGATTTCAGGAAAATGATGGCTGACATCTGAGCAGCCGCGGCGGTGATCGTGATATCGGAACGATTTTGCCTGACGGCGTTGAAATGACTAGTACCTATTCAGCTTCAATTTTATAAAAGTAAAGTTCGATTCCGGAAGAACCAAGGAAGAACCAATTGCGATTTCAAATTTTCATCGGTATATACGTTGTGACTATCTCATCATTGTTATACAGGTCGTGATTGAGTATGTAAATAAATTAAACAGACCATTCTTCGAGTGATCTTGAGACAAAAAGTTCATCAACATCATGTGTGCTGAATAACTTGCTTCTTTTTCAAGATGCAAGGTGTTAAACGTAAATTCTTGATTATCCGACACCCAATTTTTTCGTAAAAAAAATTATCCGAAAAAATATTTTTAACACTTCTTCGCACCTATGAAACGAAGCAAGTTAGGAAACATTTTGTCTCAAAATCACTCAAAAAATTGGCTATCAAATTCATTCTACATACTCAATCAACACCCTATATTGTGAAATAATAGAGACATATTCGTCTTCAATTTTTTGAACTAGGTTCAGATTTTCAGAAGCTATAGCCGTGAGACATCTTACACAGAGAAAAATTATAGTTTCTCTAACAAAAGTTCTAGTTAGTATAGTCCCAACCAGATTTTCTCGTTATTGTAACAATTTTTTATGGTAACCATAACAATATGCTGGTTATTATAACGATAAATCATTGTTAGTATAACAAGATCATAATATGGTTGTGCCTATATACTATCCAGACAGTTTTTGGAGTATACGTTCACAAGAAAAATTGACAAATGGAGACTTGAATTATTGAAATATTCTTGAGTTCATCACGCATTATACAGAGTGTTCCCCAATGATATGCGATTTCATTCAGGATGAATCGATTATCGTACCATCTTTATATTTGGAAATATCCAAGTCCGTGCACGTACGCACGCCACATTCGAACATGAAAATCATTTTTCATTACACTAACTTCGCTCAGTCTCATTGAACTGTAGCCACGTACTAAAAGTATCACTGAAATATCTCAATCGATTCGGGATATAAATTTTTCGTCTCAAAAAAACGTAACGGAACATTTTTGCACCATAGTTTATGAAGGACCAGCATTAATTTCACATTTTATCATTGAAGAAAACCCTGTGTACATTACTGATATTCATAATGTGAGTTAATGATTCTCATTGCAATCGCACCAAACACTATTGAAAATTATTCGCATACCTCAGGAGACTCAAACTTCCCTATCTATCTCCTGATACAGTATGTATCACAAATTCGGCGTTTTTGGTATTCTGATGCATTGGCCGATATCCCGATTCCATTGGCCGATAACATCAACAGGTTGATCAACAAGTTGATGTTATCTGAAACCTCTGAAATACACAAATGCAATTTTCACATAATGGTATATCATATGAAGATCTTTCATCAAGAAATGTACTTCATTATTATAAAATCATCATTCGGTGGCAATGCCGTGAAGACATCGTGTTCAAATTTCATAACAGGCATATTTTCACTAATTTAACCAACCTCGTCACGTGAGCCATTTAGGAAATAGCAGCAGAGTATACACACCTGAAAAAAAAAACTATAAATGTGATTGAAGCGAATGAAAATTATGAAGATAGTACTAAGGGGGACACACTGTATATCGACTCTTTTGCAGACTTGACTTCTTCTGAATTGATACATTCAACCAATCCTGTAGGATTGAAGTTTATGCGGTACTTCGAGTACTTAGTACTTATTTATTATGTGAATCATCTAAAGACGCAGTGTTTTGTGTACCTTGTGATACCTCTCATCGACTCGAACTTCTGTGAATGTAATGAGATAGTGCTTTGTATACTATGTGTTTGAACGGTTATTCGCTTGGTGTAAGCATGGTGTAGAGGAAGTAACCAAAAACATTTCGTTCAACTTTCGCATCCAAAATATATATTCATTTTCATGGTGTGACAATTTAAAAACTCACAATGGGCCTCGCAATGGGCTGTATCTCACAAGAGAGAAATGATATAAATGGTATTAATGATAGTAGTTTTTTGTAAGCTTTTTCAATAATGTATCGTTTTTTAGTTGGGGTAGGTGTGGCCTAGGTGGTTGATGAAGGTGAGTTCTATTTTATGTCATTTTAGTTTCCCCTTCCTATCCTAGAAACGATTTTGAACATATATAACCTCACCGGCAAAAAACGGCCAGTTAAAATTTCAGCTAAATTGATAGCTTTGTAACTTTCTCAAGTCTTGTCTTATTCTGATGAAATCAACGACCTGTGGAGAAAGTGAGCAGTTTAACACAATGGCTTTTGATTCACGTCAATGTCTTATTTTCAAGAGTAGATACAAGTGTTTCAAGAAATTATGGCATTTTCCAATTCTCTTTAACAATAATCCAGAATCTAGATTAAATTATCAATTAACAACTTGAAAAAATATCTGAAAATTCAATGCAGTCGTCGATTGCCTCCTGGGGAATAATTTATCAATCTTACAATCTTACTCTCCCACCGGCAAAAAAAATTATTATTCTAATAATTTGGGGTGAATTGTACAAATTGGCTAAAAAAAAACAATCAATGACACAAACCAAATTCAATTCGATAAGAGCAGTGCCTGGAAGTAACATAAAAAATCGCAACAAAATAATCTTCGATTACAAAAAACAAAAAACTGGCCTTCTAGATGTAATCCTCGAGCTTGAATCACAGCATTCAACCGCCGTGGCATCAAGTTGATCAAATGTCTCAAGCAGTTTTGAGGAATTGCCTCAAATTATTCTTGAAGGGTGAATCTTAGCTCTTGAATAGTATTTGGCAAAGCCGTACGAAGACGAATACACCTCTGTAGTCCATCCCAAAGATGCTCTATAGGATTGAGGTCCGGCCTGCATGCTGGCCAATCAAGTCTTTCCTCGCCCAAATAATCGGTTACAATTCGAGCAACGTGTGATTTAGCGTTGTCATGCATTTTATTGATAAAAAATCCATGATTTCTCAAAACACTTGTATCTTCCCGTAAAGAGAAGATATTGACGTGAATCAAAAACCATTGCATTAGTGAGTGATCACACTTTAATCCAGGACATAATGAAGCAGAGTTCAGCCACTTACTTTCTCCACAGGGCGTTAGGAATTAGCAGGTCAAAAAGTAACTTTTGTTTTTTCCTGTTCAATGATCAAGCCATCAGTTTTTCTAGATAACTTAATATTCAGGCTAACATTTCCAGGCATGAATCTATTATTCGGTGGAAATTTCATCAGAAAAATCAGACAAGTTACAAAGCGATAAATTCAGCTGAAATTCCTAATGGCCGTTTTTTTGCCGGTGACTATATATATATATATATATATATACCTGAAATCGTCAGATATAGCCCATTGTGAGTTGTCAGACCTCAGATTCACCTGTTAATCCGTATATGTATATCATTCAAATACATACGTCTCATTTCTGTTTGCCGATACTAGTTGAAAATGATTGGTGTATTTGTTAATCAATAACCTATTGTGACCTATTAACCTATTTTTGATTATTTGCCCCAAATCTATGCCTTTTATTTCGTTAATGAATATCAATATGCTATCCCTCTATGAAATCGAAAAAAGGATTTCAAAATTGCTACTCTCTTTGAAACATTGTCGGTACAACCCCGAGAAGCTCGAAATTTCATTACATCCAATTATGTATATACAGTGTGGTCATTTAAGTGTGCAACATATGGGAATCTTCTTAATGAATTGCATAATCAAAATACAGATAGTGCCGAAAGTTGGTGCATGTTCTGTAATCATTTTAGATGCACTTGAAATGGTTGCAAGTAAAACAGCATACAGAGTTGGTCTAAAAATATGAAAATTACTCAAGAGTAAAGTACTCTTATTTCAGAACATTTAGCAAAATGTTATTGGGAAAATTTGTTATCGATTGGAAGTTATGCCTGGATACCAAGACATGGCCTCTTGAGACATTTTTTACTTTTTCAATTTTTTTTGTTGATAATTACCGAATTTGTAATCTTTTTGATAACCACCCTAAACACTTTCATAAGGTAATCATAACAAAATCAGTTGAGCATACCTTTATTCAAATTCAACTTGTAATCAACTTGGATTTTAGTTTTCTTAGGGGATCACAAACTCTATGTTTATTGCAACGAAATTCAGCTCAACTTTAAAATTTCGCAAACCATATATTCAACAAGGTAAAACATCATTAGTGATAATATGCATTTTCGAAAAGTTTCATTTGATATGAACATTTTGTATCAGAAAATCTTCTGAAATGGGAGTATATTACTCTTGAGCAATTTTTATATTTTTTGACCTGAATGCTGTTTGACTTGCAACCATTTTAGGTGCACCTGAAATGATTACCGAACATGCACCAACTTGCGGCACTATCTGTATTCTGATTGTGCAATTCATTGAAAAGATTACCATATGTTGCACACTTAAATGACCACACTGTATACTTCATGACACATGAAGTGATTCATATTCTTGTTCATAACTATGAATTGAGTGACAAGAAATATTGCACACATTTTGTTATAATGCAAAGCCAAAGATCAATCTTTGACTTTCAGACATGATGTTTTCTTTCAACAAGCCGAACTCATTATATCTTTTTTAATAGTATTTTGTTTCAGGCAAAAGTGTACCCAGTGTTATATACGGATGATACAAAAAAATAGGATAAGAAAGATGTTTACGAGAACGCTTTTCATCATTTCCTAATAATTATAAATAACAATAACTATAGTCGGTTCGAATTTAGTATTTGCTAATATATTTATTCGCCACAGAGTAGATTGATTCGAATACCAAAGGGTCATATTTTCCTAATCAATATCATACCTAGGTGTTTCCAGTTATGAAATTATTCCATTACATGATTCCTGAAATCTGACCCTAATGAATGGGTATTCTGATTCATAATTATTTGAGCGGTGATACTTGACATCTTATGGTAAATGATCATGGTTTGGAAAAATATTGCTTAGGTACCTATATATTTTTTCAGTGATTTGTTGGACCAATGAAGAATAAAATGAATATGTATAAATTTGTCTCTTTCACATTATCTATCATGTATGGAATATCATTTGTAAATTATGAAAATTGCCTAGTCTTCACGTTCATGAAATATTTGTTTTTGTAAATAAAATTTATGGAAAGTTCACAAATTTTTCGATATTATGTATATATTTTTTATGAAAACCTACTCATTGTTACAGTCAATTGTTGTAGAACATATTTGTAACTTGTTATCATCGATATTTAATAAATAACCCCTCATAAAATATCAATAAGTACCTTGTGTATATATCTCTTCAGGTTGAAAATTATTATTCATCTCTTATACCTACCTAATCATTTTCCAAGTCAATGCCGATACTCAATTTTGCTTTTACGTTTCAAAGTGCAAAGACAGTGCGAATTCAAATAATTTATATTACGCATATACGGCATTTTCAACACCGATTTATCAGATTATTTCATTCTTGATGAATGTTGATGCATTGCAGAAAACTTCTAATATTGGTATAAAATTTTCAAACGGTATACAGGAGAGGAATCTTCATTAATGACCATATAGTACCATCATTTCAGATATCATCAAAAAATGTCATATGGAAAAGTTGTTCATGGATGAAAATAATATTCATATCTGAAATCACAGCACCATACTCAATGAAAAATGTTCGCAATGATGTATGGTTTTACCTTCTGAAGTATACTATACTGACTCATAATATAATACATCTGAAAAATCTTCCTCCAATCACAACAAATATCGTTTCGATATCGATTATTATCATTATTATTATTCGTTATATTCATAACATTAACGATTCATGTTAAGAATAATTGAAGGGGCAAGTGGATGAAGGTGTTGAGTATTTTTTTTTCGAAATTCTCAGAGAAATAAGGAGGTATCAGACTTCTATCTCACCCATCCAGACTCCTAATACTGATAATATGGAGATATATAGGTTGATGAAGGTGTTACATACACATTCATCTCGAGCATCGCCATCACGGATGATGATACCAATTGCACATAACAACTCCATGCATCATAAATGCGAACCCTTATAATAAACCCCTATAATAAAACACTGTCTTTACTTCGTGTGTTTAGTGTTTTCGTGTTTGGTTTTCTAATTTTTGATTTTGTTTTTATATTCCTGAGCTCACCATCGTAATAATACCGCTGAAAATGGATTCCAGTAGAATGAACCTTCAGATGAAAATTAATGGAAGGTCATCGTAGGTGAAGCTACACAACTTAATACAGCAAGAAATATATATACAGGGTGTCCTTAAAATGTCTTTACAAAAAGCTACCACATATTCTTCAGACCAAAACAATTCGATACAAGCAAACTTACCTCAGTAAAAAGTTGCTTAGTTTGGGCGCTAGACGGCTCTGAAGTTGAAATTTTCAAATCGATTTTGCTTCATAACTTTTGAACGGCTCATGAGATTTTTTTCAAATTTGGTACGTTGGCATAGACTCATCGGGCAATGAAACTCATATCATAATCATAATGAATATCATTCCATGGGCGTAGAACTTGATTTTTTCAGTAAATAAACATCTAAAACTCCTACGCCAATGGAAAAAAGTTAGTTTCAATATGAAATCTAAATTATTCAACTCATTCACTACAAAAAAGGTACTCTTGACAAAAGTTGATTCCTCTCATGGTTTCGACAAAATTTTAATTTTAGTGATTTAGAGCATAATTAATAATAAAACGATTAACAGATATTTCATAAAAATTGTTCAAAATGTTCACCATTTTCACGTATACAAAGATTTATACGACGCAAAAAGTTGAGATGTACTTTTTGCATAGGTTATTTCTATTGAAAATAAGTAGCACTGGTTTTTTTTTCTGAAGACTATAATTATCTGCTCGAAAACAGTGATATTCACATTCTTGGTTTCCATAGTTTCATCTGTGTTGATTTGTCGAGTTTTATTGACGTTGATTGTTGATATCGGACTTTTCTGATTTATCATGGCCGTACAATACACCAATGAAGAATACACCGATATGTTATTGGTATTCGGATACTGTCAAGGAAATGGTCGAGAGAGTGTGAGGGTGTATTCGGCAAGGTTTCCAAATCGTCGCGTACCAAGCCACCCAACCTTTGCTGCAGTTGAGAGACGTCTTCGGGAGACCGGTCATTTTGCTCCTAGAACTGGTGATTATGGAAGACAGCGTTATGTAAGGATTCCCGAAGTCGAAGTAGAAATTTTAGACCGTATTGAAGAAAATCCAGAATTGAGTACTAGACGGATAAGTAATGAACTAGAAGTTTCTAGGAATGCCGTTCATGAAGTACTAAGAGAACAATTATTATACCCATACCACAAGACGCCAGTTCAAGATTTATTAATCCATGATTCACAAAGTCGTCTGATGTTTTGTAGGTTCATTAATTTACAAAGAGAAATGAATCTGAACTTTGGAAAGAATATTTTGTTCACTGATGAAGCCTGTTTCACGAGAAGAGGAATAACTAATTTTCATAATGAACACGTTTATGCAATTGAAAATCCTCATTCCATTAAAATAAACCATTTTCAACACGAATTCAAAATCAACGTTTGGGCTGGAATAATAGGAAATTTTATAATTGGTCCTGTCATACTTCCACAAAGATTAACAGGAGACATGTATTTACAACATCTACGAAATACGTTGCCAAATTTGTTGGAAGATTTACCACTCCAACATCGGGTAGATATGTGGTTTATGCACGATGGAGCTCCACCACATTTTTCGGTGGATGTTAGGAATTTTTTAAACCAACAGTACCCAGACAGATGGATAGGTAGAGGTAATGATGCACCCGTGAATTGGCCACCACGTTCTTCAGACTTAACACCGATGGATTATTTTGTATGGGGTTATCTCAAGTCTACGGTTTACAAGACCCCTGTGAATACTGTAGAACAATTATGGCAACGTATCCAACAGGCGACGAATAATCTTACAGGCGATGAAGAAGTTATGCAAAGAGTACATTTCAACTTTTTGCGTCGTATAAATCTTTGTATACGTGAAAATGGTGAACATTTTGAACAATTTTTATGAAATATCTGTTAATCGTTTTATTATTAATTATGCTCTAAATCACTAAAATTAAAATTTTGTCGAAACCATGAGAGGAATCGACTTTTGTCAAGAGTACATTTTTTGTAGTGAATGAGTTGAATAATTTAGATTTCATATTGAAACTAATTTTTTTCCATTGGCGTAGGAGTTTTAGATGTTTATTTACTGAAAAAATCAAGTTCTACGCCCATGGAATGATATTCATTATGATTATGATATGAGTTTCATTGCCCGATGAGTCTATGCCAAGGTACCAAATTTGAAAAAAATCTCATGAGCCGTTCAAAAGTTATGAAGCAAAATCGATTTGAAAATTTCAACTTCAGAGCCGTCTAGCGCCCAAACTAAGCAACTTTTTACTGAGGTAAGTTTGCTTGTATCGAATTGTTTTGGTCTGAAGAATATGTGGTAGCTTTTTGTAAAGACCTTTTAAGGACACCCTGTATAATATATAGAAATATATCATTAATATACACTAAAAGGTGCGGAAAAAAAGCTACCACAAGCTCCTGAGGCGTAAATATGACGATCTAACTCAACTCACCTCAGTCCAAAAGTGAATGATTTCAGAGTGTCAAAAGTTCAATTTGATTTTCATTTTTTATAAATATTTTTTCAATAATTGATGTATGGTCACAATATTCGGCTTGGGGGGGTTTTGCTGGTTGAGCAATCAGAATTTGCTATCATTTTTATTGTAAAGTTAAGAGGGCGCCACCTGCGGAACCTTGTACACATTTGAAACGAAATAACTTTTTTGAGCCACCCCATATTTAATTTTTTAATGGAAATTCGGATTGTCCAACGTCTTTTACATAAAAAATGTATAAGTGGTAAGAGTTGATTTGAGCAGCTGTTTTTGAGATATCTGGATTTCAAAAATTCACTTCGTAAATGGCCAGGTCAAAATTATTGTAATAATAAAATTCAACACATTTGAAGCGTAGGCGGTAATAGATATTTACGTTACTAGTCCGGGAAGTAAAAGTTTACGTATAACATTCCATTTCATACTGCTAAAAAACAAAAATGAACAGTGAAAAATAAAATATTAATCTTTGTTGAAGTGCTACAATAAAAAAATGGGAATGTATCAGCAAGTAGCAACTCCCTAATAAATAATTCATCCAATGGAGCTCCTGGTATCCATATTCATGGGAACGAAAATTTAACAGTTAATGTTAATATTAGCAATAAGTAATTTCTGTGTATTGTTTTGCTGTTGAATTTTTAATAAATGTATTCATGCTTTTGACGCATAACTGAGTTTTCAATATTTACAATCTGGTAAAATTTCATTACGTGATAGTAGCACGTAATGAAATATTACGTGCGCCTATCCTGTAAAAGTCTATTTTCCGGATTGAAATCAGGTACGTAAAGGTATGTTCTATGATGCAGTATGAAATAAATTAAAATAACGTCATTAAAAACAAGACAATTGTCAAGTCAAGACAATTGTCAAACACCTAATAAAGTTCTTTTTGTGATGGCCGCAATGTATACCAACGAAGAAATGACCGATATGTTATTGGTTTTTGGATATTGCCAGGGAAATGGTTCAGAATCTTGCAGAGTATACAGTGAAAGATTTCCTAATTGTCGCTTACCAAACCATAAAACCATATAGAAATATATCATTTATAAACATCTTCATACCTATCTCCAACGATATTTAAGATATTGATTATTTTGTATATTTCTCATCCAGAACATAGCTCGAATTGAAGGTTTATTTCTGCGGTATTTGGATTCTCAGGTTCCAATTTAGTATTTGGTTCATCAAGATCATTCATATTGATTCTTCTCAAACGGTCGATCGCGATCGACCGGTCGATCGCGGAAACTTTCAGAGTCGATCGCGAGGCGTGGCAACACCACAAGAACGGGGAAACACCATGCACGCGCGTAGACGTGGCAGCGCCCACTGTCTTTTTTTATTAGATTAGAATATATAGCTATAAACTTTGTGCCTAATTCTGTATGTTTTGTTTTGAAGTGCAATACATCATATTCTTGCGAATGTATTTGTTATTTTTTTAGGAACATCAAGAGAATATTTTGTGGTAGATCGCAGGCATTGTAAGTCTGAGCACCCCTGCTGTAGAGAGAAGTTTGTTCTGCGTTATACTTGGTTGTTCAAAATTCATGATCTTACTGCTAGATACAAAATGGGTTGAAAGTGCATTTTTTCAAATGTAACACCCTGTATATTATGGAATATCCTGATGAAAGATGACTGAATTCCCTTCGAATTGATATATCATGTTCTTTTACCTACATAGCCATAATTCCGAGATAGGAGCAATTTCCTAAAAACATCGAATTATTTTTCTCATATTCATCTAATGTGACGGCTATTAAATGTCATAATGGTACATGGCATTATGATAATTAGACAATTAGTGTATCAGTAATAATAGCTTTGTGTGTTGTCTCCACGGAAGTGACTCAAAAAGAATTGAAATGGAAATTGAAATGAAAACAATTGTTCATTCTTCATGGAAAATGTGAGGGAATTATAGCAAGAACGTGCGGAAAATTTAATGAAACGTATCCTGATCTACAACCAATACATGGAGCACTTTCGACACTAGTCCCTTCATATCTCAGTAATAGAAAACAATATGTTGCTCTGTACAACAGTCGATCTTTCTTGATAAATGTAAGTTAAGGCGTACCCCAAGGCTCACATCTAGGACCACTGTTTTTCTCAATTTTCCTGTTTGATATTGGTGATATACTGTGAATATACTCTTTATGCCAAGGTGGATATAGGATGGTGAATTAACTCTTCAATTGTTTCTTTCCGAAACATGTAGACCTGTCAAACAACCTCACTAAGGCCGCACCACTTGAGTATAGATGGCGATACGATCGTCGATCCGGTGAAGTCAAATCCGCTTTTACTGATAATGACGCATACCTGACAGTGATGGATAGCTAACAGTTCAGTTTTTACATTTATGTTGGATTTCAAATCCACATCGTGTTTCCAGCATTTCCAAGATAACCTTCGAGATCGGCATAGGTGACGCCACCTAGTTTCGATCTTGGGAATCCTTAGTAAGGTATTGAAATCCGACAAAATCAAGTAGGCGAAGGTCTACAACTTTTTCTAGTGGCTGGGTATAGGGAGTTGAGACACCAGTCTTTATTTACATCATGCTTTATGCTAATGATCTGATAATCTTCAGATCCATAAAGGGCCCTGACGACTTTATCAAATCACAATCAGATATGAATAATTTGTTCTGAATATTGCAAGTAACATATATTTATTGTCAACCCAGATGAATGATCTGCAATACTGTTTACTCACGCATTAGCACCCTATACTGGTAATATTCATATAGATAACGTACCTATCAAATTTGTAGACTCTGCGAAAGATCTCGGTTTGATACTGCTGAATTGTCATTTCAAGAACATATTGAAAGTGTCGTTGAGATTGGTTATGTGTTGAGAATTTCTCGAGAATTCAATAATGTTAGTTCCATCATTATGCTATTCAACACTCTCGTACGACCTATGTATCAGAGTATTGTACATCAGTACGGAATCCCGTCTATGAGAAACATATACTGGTTGGCCCGATGAAAACGAAACAAGACCGATTTGACATATTTATCGTTCTCAGAAAGAGAAACGCTCGAACCGGTCGATGGATATTGTAATAGTATTCTTTAATGTTTACCAAATATCCATCTCGTTAGAACTAAGGTATCTGTAAATTCCATTATTGATTTCCGAGAAAATATATCTTCCGGCGCCTATGAACGTTCATCCGTCCTTGAAAATTTTAGCTGATAACTTGACTAGCTAAGTTCACACCAATGCTAGAATGTGGCTGTGGCTAGTGTGGCTATGATTGAGTTCTCATAGTGCTTATGGCCTAGTGCAATTATAAAAATTCCAAATTTAGAAAAAGATTATAACCATGGTGAATATTATGGTATATTTATGAAAATTCAAGAGGCATGCATCATCAATTCAAGTTATTGAAACTGTTTAAAGATCTTTGACTGTCGAAAATAGATGCTATATCTTGGCTACTCGTGAATCCCTCGTATTCTTTTGCTCAATAATAATTATGAAGGTGAAAGTGATTAGCAGAAATCCAGATGAATATCTGAGAGAAACTAAACTAGAAATTCATAAAAGTAAGTATTCTAACTCGGAACCCAATCTGATTCTAACTCGGAACCCAATCTGGTTCATGATTCTATAATCATACTTTTAGCACATAGAAACTATGATCCTGCTCTCCACCCTTTTGAAGCAGCCAGGGAATACACAAGAGCCCTAAATGCAGTTAAACTGGAAAAGGTGTTTGCCAAACCATTCATAGGAAATCTAGATGGTCACAGGGATGGCATATCTTGCATCTCCAAGCATCCCAAAAGGTTGACAGTCTTAACAAGTGGTGCATTTGATGGTGAAATTAGAATCTGGGATATTCCACAAAGAATATGTATGAGGAACTTCATTGCACATGATGGCATAATCAGAGGTATCGTTTATAACCCTAGTGGGGATCATTTCATTACTATTGGTGATGACAAGACAATCAAGACATGGAAGTCATTACCTCCTCAATTTGGAGAGGAAGAAGAACCAACCAATACAGTACTCAGCAAAACAGTATTGACTAGTTTATCACACCACTGGAAGAAACCAATATTTGCTACTGCAGGGGAAATTTGCCAGATATGGGAGGAATCCAGGAATGAGCCTATTCGTAGAATTCAATGGGGAGTAGACAGTTTACATGACATAGAATTCAATCCTGTTGAAACAAATATTCTTGCCTCCTGTATGAGTGACCGAAGTATCATATTGTATGATATGAGAGACAAGAATCCTCTGAGGAAAGTTATTATGAAACTAAAGACCAATAAGTTGGCATGGAATCCAATGGAACCATTCATTTTCACTTGTGCCAATGAGGATTATAAGTAAGATATTGTAACTCACTGAATATTTTTATCAATCAATTCAGTATCAAGATAAATGAATATGGGAAGATCTATACTGGATGGGAGATAAGTAACCCTCTTGTAACCTCCTTTTTTGAAGGAATGATGAAAATGAATCCTCATGATCTAATATTTGTATAATTAGCAATCTCCTACGAGAAATTCTACTTATCATTACAAAGTTTTCTTGTCTGAAAATTGTTCTAGTTTTTCCAATGAGTTATAACTGCTATTTCAAAGTTATTCAATTTTTTTTATTTCATATTGCATCCTGTATATTTTTCTTCATTATTTTGTTCTGTTTATCATTTTTTACATTCATACCAAAGAAAAAATGTGAATTACTGTAAAAAGAAGTCAAAATATTTTTATAGAAATATGCCAGTTTTGTAACTGGAATAATTCATGAAAATATCATCAGTGTATCATAAATTCTTCAATCTCATCAATCAATTATTTGAAAAATAAGTACTTCAATAATTATTCATAATGCATGATGAACAAAATCATGAATTGTGATCAACTGAGTTGCCATTTTCAGTAAACCTGAAATATAAAAATGATTAGCGACTCCTTAGTATAATGAGAATATCTTAAAGGATACTAAGGAGTCCATAATCATTTTCACATTTCAGATCTACTGAGGATGGTTACTCAGTTGTTGAAATATGTATTTGGACTTTTCTAAATATTGTTGTGGTTTTTTGGGTATATTTTCATTTTGTATTTCAGTACCTACATTAGGTCATGAGAATTTGATTATTCCATTTTCCTGAATAAGAAATTCACAGGAGGTTACCTATCTCTCTGGGTCACCTATTTCAGTAGTTGCAGCCTAAAATAAATAACTAGAAACAATAACTTTTTACGTATTCTCTTGGTTGAAAGAATTTTTTCCTCTACTAACCTGAGAAATCACCATTATTCAAGGAATTCCTCTAATAAGAAATACCACTTTCTCAACCTAGGTAAATGATGAACTGTCAATAGCGTCGATGATATGTAGCATAATACACACGTAGGTACTGATGCCTATACAACCAATAAAACATCCATTATCAACCAAAACGTGAAAGATATGATTTCTGCAACTATAATAAATGTTTTGAATGATGAATAATTAATTTCATGTGCTCATAAGAGATGGGAATCAACTGATGGTTGATTTATGCAGTGGCTTTATGTTTTTAGTGTTAGGTTTTAAGTGTTAAGCAGTGAGGAAAATTCTATCATTCATACATAAGTATTGAAAACTGTCAATCTTGTCATTTCATGAATTACAATGCCCAAGATCGTCGGTATTTTGTATCATTACTGTCATTAGTGTTCATATTGACTGTAAAAATCAAAATTTACTGTGAGAATAATATATTAGGGACTGAGGAGCTGATTGCAAAACAGAATCATAGATTCTGACATTTCACAAATCACAGAACGCCATATGTTCGCGCGCATGCGCATATGAAATGAGTTTTAAGTTTTAGGTCTCCAGAGTCAGATGTTGGTCAACTTTTCTTAAAACATAAAACACGTGTATGCATGCTTATGTTGAAAACCAACGATTGAACTCTTAGAACTCAAAACCTAAAAGTGAAAACCAAAAACTTAAAACATAAAATAAGTAAAAATAGTAGCTGCATAAATCCACCATGAGAGAATACCTATGTTTGAAGACTGATACGATTTATTTCCTACCTCCATCAGATCAATGGTAGCGGTAGCATTTGAGATCTTCAGGAGGTTTGGATATTCCAAATCATTTCAATATATACTGTATTTTTAATGTATACTCGCGATATTCATCAGTATCGATATTCTTTTTGTGATTTAGTGATATGCTGAAAGGCATTTCTCCTTCAGTGGAGTTGAAAAACAGAATCAATAAAACATGCTGATATCGATATTCTTTTTGTGATTTAGTGATATGCTGAAAGGCATTTCTCCTTCAGTGGAGTTGAAAAACAGAATCAATAAAACATGCTGATATTCCAGTGTTAGTAGTGGAAAAATATTATATATAACTCAGGTGAAAATGCTATTATTTAGCTCACTCTCATCCTAGGTATATAATATACTATTTCTCCTTGTATATATGGTTGATATGGTTTTTATTACAGTCTGTATACATTTGATACCAGAAACTTGAAACAACCTGCTAACATTCACATGGATCATGTTAGTGCTGTCACCTTCATTGACTATTCTCCTACTGGTAGAGAATTTGTATCAGGCAGTTATGACAAATCCATAAGAATTTTCGAATCAGGCAAGGGGCACTCCAGGGAGGTATATCACACAAAAAGGATGCAAAGATTGACTTGTGTTCATTGGAGTCTGGATAATAAGTATATCATCAGTGGATCTGATGAGATGAATATAAGGATATGGAAAGCAAGAGCTTCAGAAAAATTGGGACCAGTAAGTACTCTACCCCAAGTTATTGAAGGCATACTTCAGAAATATCTCTTTTTTTCTGTCCCTTTCCTGGAGGCCTTCGCACACATTATTAATATGTTAGTTTTAAGCTGTGTTTTCTCATGTGGAATCTCATTGCTGTGTGGATTGAAGGTCATTCAACGCTTCCACACAATATGCATGGTGGCAAGCGTGAGCTTGGATTCTGATCCTTTCTTATTCTTGTGGCACAAAGATTTTCACTTTCATCATTCTAAGAAGGTCGCTGAAATCGAAGGGCTCTTAAATTGCTATTTTCATTTGCAAACATTTGGATATTCCTATTTCCTACCTCCTATGAAAAAATTCTAGCACGCTCATGAACTCACATTTTTACTCACTATTGACATACAGCATACAAATTCAGAAATTCCGATATTTTCAGGAATTTCTAATTTGCATCTGAGTTTTCAATTTTGGTTTTCTAAATTATTGTACACTGAAGTTCTTCCAATTCAATAATCTACTAAATAATTACTAATATCGAATAAAGTTCTCTTTCTACAATCACTTAACAAAGTAGCCTTTGATGCTTTCAAATTTCAACACACAGTTGACGATTTCCAATGCCATTCTGTGACACTATATCGTACCTATTATTGAAAAGCCCCTTCTTGCATGATAGAAAATAGTGACCATGTACTATCAAATACACCTCCTGATATAACAGAAAGTGCAACAGTTTCAACTTTGCATCCCTTACCACAGAAATTCAGGAAGAAATATGTATCAAAATAATTATTCACTATTAGAGTTCAGAAATTACTATATCAGTTACGGCAATCCTAAGAATCACGTTTGAAATTCTACTTCAAAAACATCCTGCCTTGTTAACTGTTGTTATGACCGGAAACACGAAAACAGCATAGATACGGGTGTCATCATTATACCAGGAGACGTCGGGCGTGTTTGATTGTGATTGTTCGTTTTCAGCAAAATTGATAATCATGTAGCTTTATATGATCGCGTGTGATAATATATCAGTATCTCTGGAAGGAGAGCAAGAATAATCTAATGATGGCATATACGTGGAAAAATATATATCTATATTACAATATAATAATGACGTTTATTACAAAACTGAACTGAAGAAATCACAATGTTTCAGAATAATAATTTTCGGACTACAGTAATATTTGTACAAGTACTTGAGTAATATTTGTCGAAATGATGTAATTCAAAAATGCAATTACTAAATATTCAAGTATTTACAAGAAGTTCTCAATAAATCCAATCGATAAATTCAACTGTAGATCTTTTCAAATCCATAATCGCGAAGATATCGGCATTATTTTTGCTTGAATATAACAAATATATAGGATCAAACCAACGCAAAAACCGGAGAAACAGTATATCAACATAAAAAGTCACGGGCGAAAAATTCACATTTGAGAAATAATCTTCTTGTATGTATCTATCTATCCTGTATCTGATCTATCAATTGTTTTTCAATACAATTTTCGAACAAATATTAACTGACTTTTTTTCATTGAAGCAATTGACGTGATAAAATATGAACTGATTTTGTCTCGAAATCAGATTTTTTGCTCAAGACTATTTTTTAAAATACCCCGTACACAAGTTTTGAACACACAATTCAATCTTTCAGGGGTTTTCACGTTATCTTATCCTTTTCGTGCTTGATTTTAGTCAAAATAATGACCGAGATAATAATGAGTGTGACGTTCAAAACGATTACCCTTTACTGATAATCTTTTGTCGACAGAAATTACTTTTTGAAGAAATGTAATAAATGTGACCTGGCCATAAAGAGGGAATCGCAATTTGAATGTGATTTCGAGCTGCGTTAACAGAACATTGTCCAGAAAAATATTAGAAAAATGCAAATGGCAAACTCTCAATTGGCTATGACTTTTTTGCAATTTTATAAAATGTTTCTCCGATTGAAACTTCTTCTGAGCTGTCTACATCAAGACGCCATATAAAAAATGATAATTTTCCACCCAATCAACTTTTGAAACCTTCCACAACACAGCAAGTTATAGACATTTCGAACATTTGAATGGGTTTGTTCCAGCAGCATTTTATGATGCAACTTAGCTGATAATGGTTTGAAATTCCAAATACGCGTTTTAAATTCATAATTCTTCTAGTGCCCTGCCTCGTTTTCAAGAAAACTATTTACATGAATGAATTTATATTAGTAGCGCAAATAAACCTACCAAATCAAGTTTCAAGAAATTGAAAGATGATATCTTCAGAAATGGATAAAAATACGAGATTTTTTTTTCAACTATGATACCCCATTAATCAAAAAAGGAATCTATTCTTCTTCCATAATAATATGTATTTCCGATGGGAAGAATACTGTTTACTATGAAATGTTCTTAATATTCAGAATAAATAAAACGAACCATATACAAATATTATTTCCCATAGCATGCATGCGTAATTTATGGGATAGTTAAAGTTATATTTACCTGAGTCCTACCCTGTTCGATACGCTCCTGAGTGAAATCCCAAAAATATTTCTTCACCAGTATGTTGATCATAAGAATTTCATAATACGTATCAAATTCAAGTGTTTCAATATATTCAGAAAATAATCTCCAATGAGCCGTGGCTCCCGTATTTGTCGACACTTGCTCGAATCAACTTTTTGACCTAAATTGAATCAGAGAAGCTGCTTGTGACCTTCAGCTGGTTGTTATGGGACAGCTGGTAGATAAGATTGTTTTTATTATTTAATTCAATTGAACAATTTTTCCTTAGTTGAAACCAAGAGAAAAGGCAGCTCTCCGCTACAGCGAAGCACTCAAATCAAAATACGCCAGCCACCCAATGGTTAAGAGGATATCTCGACACAGACATGTTCCTAAACACGTGTACAACGCTCAAAAAGAGCTTCGTACTATCAAGGAAAAAGACAAGAGGAAAGAAGCCAATAGGAGGGCACATTCTAAACCTGGAGAAGTGCCGTATCTTCCAGAACGCCAAAAACATGTTTTACAAGAACAACAGTGAAGTTCTACCGTTACACTCGACAACAAATGTTATGGAACCTAAAATATACAATACAATATGGATTTACTCACATGTACTTTTCAGACTTGTTTTAGTTTTTTTTTTTAAAGAATCTAGCTCTTGAATTGCACTTTAGTTCTCGAATCATAAGTACTGACTGGACAATGTGAATGAAGAATCAAGTGTCCACACAATCATTCTTTCTTTTTATATACCTCATTATTGAGATAAAATGTAATAGATATATGCATGGTTAATGGATATTTATGCACCGAGTGTGTTATAAGAATGATAATGCCAGGAGGGTTACTGATCCAGCCAGTAAAACCAAGTTGAATCTTGATCAGACTTGTAAGAATATGTTGAACAAAAGAGATAAGAGAAATAATGATATTATCTGGTAATATCTTCAGATAACGATAGAAATGCATACTATATCAGTGACCATAAAGAGCGGGTATAATAGCTGAATGTGTCTACAGTCTACACTAACTGTGCAAAAGGTATTCTTATGTATAGGTTGAAAATAAATAAATAATTTAAATGGATTAATGTTGAAAATATTAATATGTTCCAAGGATTGTAAGTGTATTTTACTGCTCTTGGATAGAGAGTGCAAAACCGAAGCCCACAGTGGAAAAGGTTTGCAAATGTTCTAGACCAGTGGTGTCAAAGATACGGCCCGCGGGCCACGACCGGCCCTCAAGACATTCGAATCCGGCCCGCTTTGCCGGGGTCAGCCAATCACATCCGCCTGCTGTGATTAGTTGAAAATATGCCAACAATAGTCAGAAATTGATGTTATTATGTTTCAAATTGAAATCTTGTAATTTCATTCATTTTCCTAGATTTTTTTGGGATTTTCTCTCCTTTCCAAAAATAAAAATAGAAGTTGTAATAATTATTTCAATATATTTGCAGTAAGGAGCATTTCCATAACTGGAACATTAAGCTTCAAGGCAAACACATGATTGTCACGCAAATGTACTCAAATATACAGGCCTTTGAGATAAAATTAGAGTTGTTGGAGTCCCAATTGCAAGATCAAGTACTTCACCACTTTCCTAGTGTTCGAGCATGTGGTACGTACAGTGCAGAGAAACTAACGAGAGTTTGCTACTCTTCTACTTGATCGATTAACGGAGTTTGATGGTCGTTTCGCAGATTTTCGCGAACTGAACTCCTGTGAATTTCCTCTGTTTAATAATCCATTCACCTTTGAAGTTGCCGAGGCGCCAACAAATATGCAAATTCAACTGATAGACTTGCCATGTGATACTGTTTTAAAAAACAAGGTCATGGAAGTTGATATTTTGACATTCTGCTCAAAATATTTTAAAAGTCATGACAACTATCCCAACATGAGCAAACACGCTGCTCGTATTTTATGTATGTTTGGAAGTTCATATATATGTGAACAGATGTTTTCAATAACGAAAATCAACAAGTCTAAACACCGTTTGAGTCTGACAGATGAACATCTTCAAGTATTCTGAAAATTAATACATCTGATTCAACACCAAACATCGACGACATAATGAAGCTGAAACGAGTATCTGGGTCATCGAAATAGTTACTATACCAAACTTTTATTCATCTATTTTATAGATATAACTTTTTTCATTTTATGTTATTTTATATATTTTGTTGAATAAAGATTTCTGTTATGATATGAAAACAAACTTTTTTCAAGCCGGCCCCCTGAGCATGCCTCGAAGAAAAAATGTCACTCATGTAAATTGAGTTTGACACCCCTGAGACCTTAGAATGAATACATTATACAAGCCGATATACATACTTTTTTCATATTACTAGCGAGATTATAGTTTTCAGGAAGATACATTTTAAACAAAAAAATAGATAACCTTTTTTTAATTTTTCTAGTTTGTGTGGGATTTTCTCTCCTCTTTGATATAGTGGACGTTTCGGGAACGAATAAATACTGTTTTTCTTCGTAAAGTTCTTGATTTTCTTCTTTGACACTGAAAAGTGACCTCAGAGAAACAATTTTTGTCAAAGCAGAAAATCATCAACTTTACGAAGAGAAACATTATTTATTCAATGTGTTCAAAACTGTCCTCGTGAATGTGTTTGAATCTCAATAATCTTTTCGAATTTGAATGAGCTTTCATTGTGTATAAATTCGATTTTCAGGAACTTTATAAAATTTATAATTTTTACAAAATTTTGTTGAAAATGTTAGGTTACTTCTGAGCTCACGGCCTATCGGGTCGTGGCCCGTGCACTTTGTATATCATTCTTAAATTTTTATAGAGAATAATTCAGGACGATTAATGATCAATGAAAAGCATCAGGAGTGTTTTTACCTCTGTTTAAGGATGTTCCCTCTGGACAGTACAGGCTGTCCCATTTTCGATGTCCTCACGGGATATCTCGCTTATTTTTGAAGATACAGATTTGCGGTTTTCGCGAACGTTGGCTACTTTTTTGTGAAACTCACGAAACCGTAAACAAAATTTCCATAGCCCGCTTCGTTCCTGAGATACAGGGCGACATTGAAAATATTGCATTTTGGGACCCCCCTGTATCTCAGCTATCTTTCAACTTAGAGGAAAAGTAAGAACTGTTTCTTTCACAATTTTTCACGTAGAATCCAGTGGCGTAGTCAGATTTTTTCAATGAGCTGTCGTTATTTAGATATAACCCAAAGTTATGTTTTTTTAAATAGAACAGAAGAATATTTGAAACAAGAAAGGTTTGCTCTTTTCAAAAATATATAACACTTATATGATATTTTGAGTATTAGTCCTGTATTTGGGTAATTTTCAGTTTCTTTCTTATTAATAGGCCTTGTAAAAACATTATCCACTTCACAAATTTTCATATTTCCCTTATTGCTGACACAGTGTTTCGTCACACACTTACCACATTTACCAATATTCAGTACTATTAATTGACTATGAACCCTGTGGACCTAATTAGTAGGTAGCTATGAACAAAAACACAAATGCACAAAGTTTACAAATTTTTCATACAATGGCGAATAATAATCTAGGATATCAAAATTACGAGAAATTAGATTTCTTCTTATGGGGCTATATAAAAAATAAAATATATCACACGCGGCATGAAAATCGAGATTCACTGATGAATGCTACGAGAGAAGCTTTCGAATATTTATGTATGAGACCTATATTTTTACTCCGGTCGATTGACGCTATCCTCAGAAGATGTCGGCTTTGTCTTCAACAGAATGGGCAGCAATTTGAACAATTTTATGACATTTTCAACAGGAGAAAAATTGATAGAATTGTTTTGTAGTAGTGTTTGAATTTATTGTTTTATGTTTAATTGTTTTGTTTCATCAAATTGTTTTATGTTTTATCAAATTGTTTTTATCAAATTGTTGATTGAATAATCATTTCAAATGAATACCTCTCATTCTACCTTATGTAAATGAGTGGTATTCAATTATTGCGCCAGAATATCTATTCTAAAAGTAGAAGTTATTTGTCTTGACTTGCCATGAAAAACTAAAAATTACCCAAATACAGGACTAATACTCAAAATATCATATCACCGAAAATATAACAGGAAAAAAAGTTTTCTACAAAAAATCATGACTCACCCTCTGAAAACACCCTTTATAACAATATCAGAAATGTGGAAGTGTGACGAAAAAATGTATTTTGACAACAAATATTCATGCACAAAATTTCAATCGGGTGGCTTTCATTGTTCAGAAGTTATGCGGAGATATTATTTAAATTTTATCAACTTTGGAAGAATATATCTCCCTTAATATTCATTTTGGGCCATGAGTTTAATCATCAAATTACACTTATTTTTCAATGGTCTATCACCCCCAGAAAGCTCGGTACACATTTTTGACTCACCCTGTATAGTAAGTCTTAAGTGACATAAGAATATACTTATACAGGCAGATGAGTGTATAACATTCGCTGTATAATGTGATTCATTTTTAACAATAATGCTATCGGTGTCCCACTGAAAATTCGATATTGATATATTTATATTCCAATTCCAAAGACTGCACCTCAAAGAATGTTCACTGTGATAGTTCTTACTTATGATCGACTCGAATATGTACTTCTAACGATTGAAACAGAAATTTCGAGAATCCGTTTTTTCAGTCCTGTTTGCAGAAATAGGTAATTCAATTCGCTGGAGCGCAGCGGAACATAAACGAAATATTTTCCACTTTTCACATTTCACACTGCTTTTCTAATATTTTGATTTACTCAGCTGAGCCTTAGTACCATATGTGTACACTAGAATTGTTTCCATACTTTCTTGGACCGTTATATTGTACCATATTTAATGATCCCAACCGAAGATGGGAAACACAAAGAATGTAAAATGCCAAAAATAATGAATTTTTAGCGAAAGGAATGTGTTGCGAGAAAATATCCTGGAATATATTTTACAATCAACAAGTTAATACCATACTGAATGTTCTGACTTATTCGAAGCTTTTCGCAAATATATGGTTTTTCACATCTCCGTCAGGTCACAAAAAAGAAACCTACATAATTTTTGAGTTGTTTGAAGCCATAGCGCAATACATATATTATCAGTCAGATTTATGATTGGCCAAACAGCTAGTTTGGCAATATAAAAAGTACAAAACTTCAACTCCAAATGACCATATCTGGAACATTAAGTAACTAAAAGATAATATACACATATACATGCATACAAATACACATACGATACATGTAGATAGAGGAAACCTCGATGGTTCTAATACAACTCACTCCCACTGTATTTCATAACTGAGATACAAGTTTCAACTTATGTCTCGCCTTTCTCATTATTAATCCAGCTATCAAAGAACCAGGTGATTTTCAATAAAAAAACAAAAAGGATGAGAAAAAATGAGTTATATTAAATAAACTAGTCAGTATTGAACCCAGATTGATGTCCAAAAATGCTTAAGAAATGCAACCTCTACGATATGAGGATTAAACTCCCCTTCAATCTATTCAGTTAAAGGCATGTAAGTTCGAACCCGGCTAGCAGCTGTTTCGAAAGATGTGATTTCCAAAAATGATAAAGGGTTGAAAATACTATTCATTCACATTTAATTTTTTTATTGTAGATACATCTTTGAACACACAAGTTCAACTATAAGTATAAATTTTAACAAACAAATTGTGCACTCATTTTATAATACGTAAAAAATGCTGATTCATAAATTAATGTTTGAGTATAATGTTACAATATAAATGCTGAACTTTTTCTGGAATGCAAATCAATATTATCATGTATCAAACACCTTAAAAATTAAGAACACATTAGTATCAATTATATAAACAGTCTTAGGTGAAATTAATAATGAAATTGCGGGGTTTACATCCAGTTTTGTGATTGGAAACAAGAGTGCAATTTCAATAATTTCAACAATTTCGAAAAACGAATTTCAGAATACCATTAGGAATTCAAAAGAGGACAATATTAATATTCGCGTTTACATTAAAAAAATAAAAAGGAAAAATGTGTCCTATTTCAACGCTACAATGAGGATATTAAAATTTCACCAACCTTCATATACATGAATTATTCTAAAGCTTTCACACAAACTTCAGACCATGTCTGACAAATATGCTTACAGTTATACTTGGAGTATAAATTATCATTCATGAATATATAAATTTTAATAAGCGTAATTTCTTATTTCAAGTGTTTATATATATATGACTTTTCACTCTATAATTCCACTGTATACTTCAGAACGTAATAAAGTGAACGTTAAAATATTCTTTGGAGAAATACTGAAATAAAATAAAACAGTCAATCAACATGATCATTCAAAAAAATATTGGATGTTTATGGATTAAAATGTCTGGTTCTCGATTCACAAATTGAATTCACTCGGATTACATTGACTAAAATAACAAATAAGAAGAAATAATTCGAAGATTTGAAGATTGTTTTCAGTTTCGCATTTTCATGGAAATACCAACATACATATTCATATGATACCAATCTTCATTAATACTGACAAGAATCATCGATAAAATAAATAAGACAATAACATACTGGTATACTTAATTCCAGAAATAATCGCCATGTTCCAACAGTGGGAATAAATAATTGAAAACTACTTCACCGTTCATGTGGTGAACATAAATTTTGCTCATGTGTAATAATCAACTTGTGATTGCTGAAGAACTTACTCACTCTGGGCGTTAAACAGTCTCGAAGTAACAATTTTGAAATCATCTTGACCGGACGGAATTTTTCAGTTATACAAAGAGGCCATTTTTATTTCCTTATGGATATAAATTATGAATATTTCTTGTATTCGCATAAATCTTTGCATGTGTTAATATTGTTTTTTTTTCTTTTCGTAAAACCCACAAGGAATCAATACAAGGTGTCCCATAAACATACCGACAAATTCTAAGGGATGGTAGAGGACATCAAAATAAACATTATTGCTCGATAAACATAAGTCTGGAAACTCTTCGTTTTCGAGATACAGGATGTTTAATTTTTGAAAAAAAAAAATTGGTATCTGTGGAATTTTATTGTGAAAACAATGTTTGTTTCCAACATCAAACGTAGTTAAATCAAAAAATGTAAACAAAAGTCAGTGGTGTTCAACTACACTGAGAGTTAATTTAGTTATTTTTATTTCATTCAAAACATTTTATTGCTTTAGCACTCTTTATTTGTCGGTATGTTTTGGACACTCTTTCCAAGATATTAAAAATTACGAATATTTTCCAAGTAAATACAAAACAAAAAATGATTGAAAGTCATTAATAATAATCAATGATTCGTAAAAAAAGTTATTGGAAGTTTTATTAGTTTTCCAATATTTCAATAAACGCATTGGTAAAATGTAAGGTATAATTTTGAAGCATTAAATTTTTTTTTTCATAGATGTAAGAGATATGGGTTTTATTTTTTTTCTTCAAATGTAGATACGGAAAAATTTCAAGGGACAAAAAAGTTGCATTTTCAGTTGTTCATTTCACATGGGTACGCCCCTGGAATTATTGGGCAAATTCTGATACCTTATAAATGTATCAATAACCTGTAGAAATTTCATTGAATTCGACCAAACCGTTTCTACGATATTAATAAAAAATCGATTTTTTAAAAGAAATTTAACACCCTGTATCTCGAAAACGAAGAGTTTCCGGACTTATGTTTATCGAGCAAAAATGTTTATTTTGATGGCCTCTACCATCCCTTAAAATTTGTCGGTATGTTTATGGGACACCCTGTATAATACGAATAACGCAAAAACTAGGAGAGTAATCGAGTTACATCAATAGTAATTTTTTTGTAGTAAACAAGTTAGGCGAAGTAAAATTTAATTTTATCTATCCATGAGCGTGAACATTTTGAATGATCAATTGTCAAATGCCCCAACGTCTACGCCTGTATTGATATCGATTTTAATTTTGTAACTTCGAAATCATATAGCGCCCAAACTGAAAACTTTTTATTGAATTGAGTTTACTGAAATCGGTTAATTCCGATATAAAGAAATATGGTACGCTTTTGTGAAAATCTTTTACAAACACACAGTATATCCAAGTGAATATAGAATCAAAGGAAATCGTTTCAGTCACGTAAGGTAGTAAACAATGCAAGTTCTGAATCAGTATAAATTGTATTCACATCGACAGCTAGAAATGTTGAACATCTGCTCTGATTATACAACAGAGCCGTAGCTTGAAAATTGACCTATTTTCAAAGAAAAAGCATGTTTTCAATATCCAAATTTGATACTGAGTTCACGGAAAAGTGAAGCTAGAATGAAATTTCATTGAGAGTAGTAGTTGCGCGAATATAGCATTACCTTTATTCATGCACATTATCTGTTTGAGGCATCAATTAGGGTATTGAAAGATAAATCTTTCATCACCACTTAGCTGTTACTTCAATATACGGACATAACTATTTCATCTGGGTAAAATGACACCAAGGGGAACTGATGGAAAATTAATCAAAGATTGAAAATAGCTGTAAATAAGAAAAACGAAATCTTTATATTGGAATAGCTACAAAGGATAAAAAAAATACGGAAAGATACATACAGTAGTTGCATTCCTCCACTATTGTGGGGCGTGGGGTGAACCAAGTAACACTGGACTATAATATGTAGATAATTTCATAAAATTCCATATTTTTGGTTCTAGCTACGGACCTGCAATTAGGTGTAATTTTTGAGATAGTCAGAACAGCCATTTTTTTAATTCATCAGAATATCATTCCTTGGACAACAGAAAGCGATAAAATTTATCAAAATCGAGTGTAAAAATGAGAAAGGTGAGAAATGACCTTCACACAAGTAACCGAATAATATATAAGATAGTATAATTAGGAAAATTGAATTGAAAGCATTTTTGAATCGGCACGTTTCGAATCTCCAATACTGTGTGAAAACGATGGAATATCTTGGTAACCGTTTGTTAGATTTTTTTGAATTTTTGTACAGGAAATGTTAACACCAAAGTTGCCACGCTTCCAGTTTATACGAAATTCTTAACTTTATTATTCAAAATGACACACCTTGTATATATTTATGAAATTTCAAGCGAATTCATTGATATATCATTCAATATTTTCATCTTCAATAACAGAAATATCTCAAAAAATCGTTTTGTTACTCGTATGGCCTGCGCGATCCCCCGTTCTAACTCCACTGGGCTATTTTTCATTGGTTTATTCGAAGTCCGAATTTCATTTCAACCAACCAAAGAGTTTGCAAGAACTAGCTGAATGAATAACTGAAAAGATTCGAAGAATTCTAACACCATGTTCCTCGAACATTATAGGTTTTCCTTTCGTGTTGTCAACAGATAAAAAGAAAAATTTAACCACGAGAAATTGCTAATGAATTAACGAGGGAATTAACAAACCTACAGACAAGTCTAATGTCAAGAAGTAATCGGTGTTCAGTTGAACATTTGATAAAATGAGCATATTTTCACTTCATGCCTTCCTTTGTTACTATTTATATGTTATACTACTTTGTTACTTTTTTTGTTCTCAATCTTAAGAATTTTGAAATAGGAGACCACATCAGTTCTAGTTAGTTTTGATTATTTGTATACTTCGTTCGTTTGTTTCTTCAGATATATCTGTCGTTATTGAAAATAAAAAATGACAAGATATGTATCAATGAATTCGTTGGAAGATTCTCTTTCAAATTTCATGAAAATATACAGGGTGGAAAATAATAAAATGTTTTCGTATGCAATGAAATTGAGTAGTTTTCTTGTCGGAATCGTTCAAATATCGACTAAATTTCACAATTATTGAACTTGCATCATCACCAACTTGACAGGAAAACACATCACGGCCTAGCATTTCGGAATAATAGAAAAATGAATACTTCACAAATACCATTACATAAAACTAACTTAGATACGAGGTTTGTACTTTAGCGTAACGCATATCGTCTCCGTTGTTTTGACAGTGTTGGGTGACGTTTCGTTGTTAGTGATGCCATCTTTATCACCCGGACATGAACACAGCTCGCCCTTGCTTTTGAAGCTGGCAGACTTCGATATGCTATCATATTTCAATCTGAAACTGCCCGAACGCGAGTTCGATGATTTTCTTTCAGAATGTGTTTTGAAGCTGAAAGAAAATATTACATAACCCAAAAAGATGAGGAAAAATGATGATACTTATAAGTATAGTATAATTATAGTAAAAATAATAATATTCAAAAATAATCTTTTACTATATTACAAAATATCTGAGTCAACACTCAGACTTAAATTCTGCGTATTGATTATAAAGTTCATTCGGTTATCTGTATATAATATGGTTCATATCTTCTGATGATATTCATATACAGTCTGTCCAAGATAAGGCTGCACAGCATGGGGATCTCGGAAACGGTAGGAGATACGAAGTCGGTTAAATGGGGAAGAAGTTGCGCATTCGGAGGCTCATACCAACAACCTTCGAAAATTTTCAAAATTGTTTTTAGTTTTTCAGTTATATCAAAAAAGTTGATTTTTGGAATATCTATTTTATTTTATTTTTTCTGCTATTATTAGAGTTACAGAAAAACTGAAAATACTTTTTCGTAGCAACTTTTGATGACGTTTAACGTTTTTCAAATACGGTCCTGATAATTCTTTCACAGATTCTGTAAGCTTTTTTTGTTCTGAATTCAACCATGTATTATACAAGGTGGTTTGAATTCCAAAGGAAAAATGCCATCAGTTCCACTTATTTCTGATCATTCAGTGTCAAACATTGATGGAGTAGTTATTCAATACTGAAAAGTGAAAAAATAATATTTCACTGAATTATTCAATGCAGCGCTTCAAAGTGTTTATGAATTCTTACACGAATTACTTTAATAACTTAACTTTGACAATACCAACAGAAACATTCATAATACATTTTCGAAATGATAACCATTATTCTCACAGTTGCTTTCAAGACATTACTTTAAGAATTTCTGGGGTAATACTATTGAATGCTTCGATGACACTGTCCCTAAGTTATTTTTGCGCGAACAAAGTTTTTGATGTATCCCCAATGAAAAAATCCAGCAGTGTCAAATCAGGCGACCGCGCCGGCCAAGGGACTGTAGAATAAGTACCAATCCATTTTTCGCACGAACTTCCCTGGAATTGTGTGCCAGAGCGCCATCTTGTTGATTCTCAAGCAAATTTCTTTGACGTTCAGAAGTCAATGTTTCATGGTGAATAAAAGGAACAATAATCCGTGTACCAAATATTGCAACCCACATATTAAAGCCGAAACGGTGTTGGTGTCTCGCTGTTTTGTATGAATGTTCATTTTCTCGTGACCAATAATTTGTATTTTTTCTATTGAAGATACCATTATTAGTGACCATGCTTTCGTCAGACCAGATGATTTTTGAGGGATATCAAAATTTTGACATTTCCTGGTATACCAGTCACAGAATGTCCTGCGCCTTTCGTCATCGCCTGGTCTTAGTGCTTAACATATTTTGAATTTGTATGGATGTAACTTTTGTTTCCGCAAAATAAAATGGGTTGTTGATTTCGCGATCCCAGTAGTTGGTTGGATTCCTCTAATTGATATCGTCGGATTCTCAGTAATTGCAAGTAATACAGTGTTTACCTTATCTTCATCACATAGTTTCTGACGAGAACGAATAGGTTTTTTGAATGAACCATGTTCTTTCAAATTTGCCACTAACCTTCTAAATATTGTTTTATCAGGTTGTCTTCTTTCTGGGTATCTATTGAGATAGAACCGTTTCGCTTCAACACAATTTTGTTGGCACCGAATTTAGCATGTCAGCATATCGTATTTTTCCTCATTCCTGAAGTTTTCCATTATCGAACATGTAAATAGAATATGTAGTGACACGACTAATTATGACAGATTCCGAAAGCTCGAAACAATTTTCAACGCCCATTTTACCAAGTACATAGCATAATATCGTCGTATTCTCCATTATTCGTATTCTCGATTTGGTAAAATGAATTTCATGATTGCAATTGGAAAAACCATTGAAACAACGAAAAATCAATTTTTTCAGGATAGTGAGTGATCAAGAAATTATAATCCAGTAAAAAACATAGAGAAAAAATTGTATTCGTATTCCTTCGAATGAGCTTGTCATAATTAGATTTTCCGAACTAATTATCGCTATAAGTCTATCAATCGGAACTAGTTGATAAGGTATTTAACCGACTTCGTATCTCCTACCGTTTTCGAGATTCCCATGCTGTGCAACCTTATCTTGGACAGACTGTATTCTAGTAGGCATGGATATGTGTTGTCTTCTGATTAATTGAATAAAATTACTTCCATCTACATTTCATATTTTTCTATGAAGTTGAATATCTCTATATCCCTGTTAAATTATTCCAGTAATTCAATAATCGTTATGAATACAAATAGTTTTTCCTACGACCATCAATGAAAACATTTGATTAGAAAGTAGCCCATTTCACTATGACAAAAGGGAATTGGAAAGTAAAACGCGTATTTATACAGACAATATTTCAAAAACGCACGCTCGCAGTTATTGATGTTATGTTATGATTTATACTTCACTTAGAAATTCTCCTGCTGGTATCATCACATATGGTAGATTCATACATGATATTCGAGTATCATATATTTAGAAGAAATTAATACATTTGGTATCATCGAAACATTTTTTGGTGTTATTCTCCAGAAAATGAATGATAGTTAAAAACTTTTACTTCATTGCACCGTCGCTTCAATGACTTACTTCAATGCTCTACAGCTCAAACGGCACATTTGCATACATTTAACAAGAATAGTATATTACATAACTAGTGTGGAAGGTGACATATTTGGCACGACTAGATATTTAGCACTGGGTATGTGAAACATTTTGTTTGGAACACTTGTCCCCCCTGGTTAAGACTGAAATGGTGACCATGAAGACATATGCTCAAGTTGTTTATTTTCATATTTATTACAGTGATACCATTTTGCCGGAAATATTCAGCCATTGTTGAGACAGCTCGTTGCTACGAAATTTTTTGCCAAGATTGTTTTGTTGGATTATGTCATTAGCGAACGGATACATTTCCAAGATACTTCAATATGACAATATTATACAAAATGGAAACATACATTTCAACTTCGAATAGAAAGGAATAATAAAAAAACATTAGGAAGATTCAGGGATCACAAATTACCTACTTATGTACCTTGATGTACCAATGTGTTTTTATTGTATTCGGAAGGGGTTCATAATCGTCACATTTTCGTGACGACCGGAATCCTAGAAGGACGTCACGAAACTTACGAATGCCTGTCATGTTTGTGAAACAATATTCACGGAGAAACATCGTTAGTTGGTCACATGTTGGCCGCCAATTCTGTTTCTGCACTGGTTGATGAACTTTTTACATTGATTTTTACATTACTACAAGATATACTGTGAAAATAAATGATTCTGATTTGATTTCAGAAAAAAATAATGGAATGGTCATCCTGTCAATGATCTTTCTGAACAAATGAAGCATTTGTTGATTTTTAACTTAGATTTCCATCTCCAAAACAGAGTGAACATACTTATATTATTTGAAATCGAAAGATGATCTTGACAAATAATATCAGATGAATTATAGTGTGTTACAATCGAAAACATTGACAAAGTTTGAAAATTTGACATTCACAGAAATGATTTTGATATTTCAATGTTTATTTTTTTATTTTTCTTTCAAATGAACGCTGCATGTGGGGTGCAAAACTAGGGAAACCCCTAATGACATGAAAAAGTACCTATTTGAACGGGAACCGTTCTCCTTATTCCTTCTCGTTGACCTATGATAATATCTCTTATCCTTAGAATTAGACCTCTTCACACTCGGCCTTCTCTGAACAGAGTCAGCACTCAAAGATAATCCAGCAATACCAACTGAAAAAAAATCATGGTTCAAATAGTTTTTATGAATCAACAGTAGGAAATAGAAAATAATTATTTCTGCAAATTACGGAATCATCAGCAAACATTTTCTTGCATAAACTCACCAATCGTGCCTGATGAAGATCTCCGTAACAAAACGCTAGCTAATGCAGTAACATCAGCTTCGTTCAGAGGTAAATCGAGGGAGCCCCCACAGTTGGAACATTCAACAGTTGGCCCCAAAAACCATTGCGATCTTGTTTTCATTCGCTCAGTCTGTCTTTGATGGACCTTCAAAATAAGTGCTCAATAGCAGTCTTGGTTATCAAAAAATGTCTAACAAGGCACATGGTCCAAGAAACATTTTTTCTTTTTTTTGAAAAACTGAGTTAAAGAGGACTTGAACATTTCTTTCTTTCTCGACAATTTTCAATAACCGATTACCATAATCGGCACAGTGCTGTTTAAAAAAGATTCACAAGACTCATTTTATTGTAGAATATTCGGTAGACTTGATAATAATAATATACTTCTACTCTAGGTAAGGAAAGGTATAATTTTTTCATCTTACACCTTCATAATCCAGTTCAGCTGAATTGGACATAGTAAATCTTCCAAAATATTCATGGTATGTTCATACGAATTTATATCCAGTTCAAAGCAATACAAGTGATGAGATTTATTTGAATAACTGAATACTTTATGACCGATCGTAATTAGGAAAAATTCCAATACCTGTGGCAAATAGCTTAAACTTCTTGTACTCTCGGCATATTTGTTGACAGCTTTGAGTTCATCTAATGTCATCTTAAGCCCCGGATGAATTTGACTAACTCTGGAGGAGTGACTAGTACTAGAAGAATGTGTTGTATTGGTTCCCTGAAATTTTATCTCATTGAGTAAGTTCAATACACCTTCATGCTTTTATTTTTGAATCTTAGTTCAATTGGAAATGATTTGGAGAGATTTGGAACTTTACCTGAAAGAGTCCATTTTGTTCGAGTGAAATCGATAACCTCGTACAAGACTCCAATAACCCATGTTCGGCAATCATTCGTAAGGAGGTTGACCCCACTTGTGAATTTGATTCTAACAACGCAGGCGTAGATTGACTTTCTTCCACTTGAGACAGAGCTGAAAAAAAGACTGTTGCTGATACTGTATTTAGGTGAAGGGGTTTGTTATATGATTAGTGAATGAATGATAAAACTAAAAGAGTACATACCTTCAGAACATATCTATCAAAAAACTCAAAAGCTTCATCTGTTTAGTTTGCTGTTTAGAGAGAAAAATACGACGAAAGTTTGCATTAGATGATGTACTTCAGTAATAGATTGGTGAGTCACCACATTGTATTTGTGTGTGTGAATAACGATTGGTATGCTGCAAATGTCTATTAGCGCATTGCCAAATGTAAGAAAATGTTGGCTACATATGAATTCGATAATAAATTTACCTGTTAATAAACTTTGGGTCGAGTTATTTCAGCAAGTATTTAGATTTATTCAGCCTCCAAATAAGTGTCTTAAGATGATTGTACTTCAATATACAGTGTCACCAACTGTTTTCACCCACTTTCTTCACATTCATTTTTTGATTTGAATAAAAATTGGCTGCCAAACAGAGTGACTTATATCGAATTGCCAACACAAATCATTTTTTTTTCAAATAGAAATGCCAGTAATGTTGAATTTTCAATAATATTTCCAGGAAAGTGATTACTAGCTTTGAAACTGCACTCGTACATGAATCGTCATTGCCATGGAAATAAGCGTCAACTTTTTGAGTGATTGTTGTGTATTATGATAAATAGAAAGAGAAATGGAGGTTCAAAGTTATTCGAACAAAGATTCGACGAATTTAGTCTGTATTTATGGAAACTGTTTCAACATTGTAGAGACGAATCTCAAAACGTTATGAAAAATATAGGTTCCTATTCATAATAACTATACAAGCATAAGTTGATACTCACTTCCGGTGTAAGTGAAATTATATTTGGAAAGCACTTATTGCCCTCTTCCTGCTGAAATAAACATTACAGGGTGTTTCTTATTGAAAAATCATTGATTTGTTGTGGCAATTCAAAACTAATCAACCTGAAAATTGACAGGAACGCTTGTTTTGTGGCCCGCAATGAACCATTTATAGAAAAATGAGAAGAAGGAATGGGCCATAGAAGGCCCATATGTAATTTTTCATTTCCAAAGAAAAAATAATTTCAAAAAGTGGGTGAGACGAGTTGGTGTCTCACACTATACGCCAATATTATGTCGGGAAACCGTGATTCTATACGTTGAAATTTGTTGAAGTTACCTACTCAAAAACCCTGACAGAGGTCCAAATTATAGAACTATTTCAATCACGTTCAAGCAATTCATTTTTTAGAAAGGAGGCTGGATCCCTCGTATCTTAGTTTGGGTGGACCGTTTATCATGTGACGAATATACCGGGTGACCAAGGATAAACGTCGCCATGCCAGTCCCCTCAAATATACGATTTTGATATGGTCATGTTCCATAAGGTAACTAAACACATATCTGATAATATACTCGACTAGATATATCTTCCGCTTTAACCAAAAGTGTGTCAATTTCAAATACAACCCTGTAAATTTCGATCCACTATCTCATTCTAGATCAAATTATCTTTCCAATAACATATTACATCTATTGACATTTTTATTCAAAATAGGGACTCAATTGACGTTGTTTTTTCATATATATCATATCCTACTTATTTTATTTGAAATTGAAAATACAATAACAAATTACAGTCATTCCAACTAACCTTTCTAATAATTTATTCTCGAAGTGAATGTCTTCATTCAATTTTTTTGTTCAATAATAAGATCCAGGACCTCAAATTTTCAACAACGTTCTACTTATCCCAAGTACAATTTTCGTTTGTGCATACCTGAATGGAAAGGATACCAGATTATGAGAAATTCGTTTTCTGCCTTTTTCAATGTAAATATCAACTTGTGATATATTATTGGAAAGATAATTTGATCTAAAATGATACAGAATAATGAAATATACACGGTTGCATTCAAAATAACTGCGTTGGCACCGCATTCTGTCAAAACGGAAATGACACCAAATATATTATTGAAGAATGTGTGCCAAGATACCTTATGGAATACACACAAATTTCGAAATAGTTTCTTCAAAGGTATCCGTGGTGACCCGGTATCGAAATATATGAGAACATTGGAATGTTGATTTCGAATGAGATAGTGAAGAAAAATATATATGGGTTGCATTCAAAATAACAAAGTTAGTACCATTTCCGGTCAAACCAGAAGTAATACCAGGTCAAATTTACTGTCTAGATGTGAGTACAGTTGCCTTATGTCACAATTGTATCTTCGAAAATGGTGGCATGTACCCTAACCCCGTGGTTACCCGGTATATGACTCAAAAAATCAGGTGGACCACGAAATAATATTGAAGTGAACCAAACAGTATTTCCTCTCAATAAGAAGAATAGAATAGAACCTCCCTGATACATAAATAATTCATTTCAAGAAATATTTCATTGATTTCAAGTTTTTTAGTCACACATGGACCAACCTTATATTGATACGAAAACAATATTTCGTGTGCAATCAAAACTAGCAATTAAATGAGAAACTTGAGAAAATTGAGAATTGAATTGAGAAAATGAGAATTATTCTGCAGTTTCACGAATAGAAAAACAGACCGGGAATATTCCACCTAGTTTATGATTCATTACCAAAGTTCACCATCTTTCAGTACACTGCAGAAAATTTTTGTCATGCACAAATTTAAGACAACAATTAAACTATTCAACCTCAAATATCTGAAACCAAAATACAAATATTTTTCATCATAACCACTTAACGGAGTGTATGAATGAAGAATAGAAACATAAAGACGCACACAAAATGAAAAATAAACAGAAAAATTAATTGATTTATTGTTAATTCAATAGGAAAATATCACAGTGTAAACTACATTTTGGCTCTAAAATTGTACGAACAAATACTGGGTTTAATATCTAAAAAATATTTCAAAATGTGGTGTTTGTGTTAATGTGTCTATCATCATCAGAATCATCAATATTACCTTCCAGACCAAGGCTAGAATTCCAGTGGCCATTACTTTCGCATTGGAGCCAAGTCTCTCTACCCAGTGACAATTGCCCTTTAAGAAATACGTCTTCTCAAAAATGTTAGTCAGAGCAAGAAACTATGTAATATACCAGCGAAAGCAGTTTCATATTTTCTTCGAATTGGTTCGTTATATTAGAAGAGGACTTGAAATTAGTAATCAGCTTTACGTAACCTAGGAAACTATACTCGTAGATGAAACCAGAATGAATTGCCTTATTTCCACCATTTATGTTATTCCACTTTCAGTATATTTGCAACGTTATATAATATGTGGGTATGCACTAACAAAATGAGGGCATTACTCAATATGAGGTAAAATGTGATATGCACGGTTTTTCACGATGAGTGAATTAGACGCGTCTGGCGAACCAAGCACTTTTGTATATTCTTTTTTGTTGTATATCTCGAAAACGGTTCAGCGCATGTAGTTATCATGGTATATATAGTATATATATATATATATATATATATATATATATATATATAATAAATATATATAGTAATATTTTCGAGACATGAGCTATATTACTTTTCACTATGGATATCTTTTTGAATATTTACAAATTTGAGATCGGCATAAAATCATCGAACTCCATGAGCTGAACCATTTTTGAGACATTCAACAATAACGACGATAACAATGCTCCCCAATGACTTCACCTGATATTCTCCTGTACCTGTTTGTAACCGTCTACACGATAAACCAATTTCAATTTTCAATTATGTTCATATAGACCCATTGGCCTAGTTACATGAAATATATCAACAGTTTACATTAGTTGTATAAGGAACAAAAATAATAACAATATTCGATAAAACTGTGAAGGAACTCAGTACACAAATCAATCAATGCTACTACACTTATAGCAGTTGTGAAATGAAGTTTCATTTCATGAACAGATTAATATTCGATGATGTATATTTACTTTACGTAGTCTACTTTAGGTCACAGACCAATCTAAATCAGACAATGAATATGTATAATTGGCTAGTCCATGCACGTTTTGAAAGAGGCCCGAGAGATGTAGGTAATATTATTTCATGAAAAATGAAAGCATATTCAATTTCATCTTCTAATCACTTGATCAATTTCATCACCTAACACTGAGCTGAAATATCGAATATGATTGTAATCTGACCACCAACTATATTTTTCTTATAGATACCTATCGAATAAACCGATATAACATCTATTAGTAATTTTAGAGTAGTTTTATGGGTGTTGGGTCTTTCAAGTATAATATAGATACTATAGATAGATAATATAGATAGATATTATAATCGAGATATATTTAGTTTTATCAATTTTGCTCATTTATTTGTGGATTAATAACTTACGAACCACTCAGTATATTTTTTGATATTTGGAACAAACATTCTCTTCTATAGTCCTTCTACCATTCTTCTTCTTACTTCTACCTTAGATGGAATTGAACTCGAAAAAACACCCTGTATTCTAGATTTTCCAAAATCCATTTACACATTTGGATAGTGCACAAAAATCTAAGTCGAACTATGTACGCATACCATTTCACTACCGAACTCCTGAATGTGCGTTGAAGGTTTTGTGAATTCAGATAACTTAAACCGAAATATTTTCATTATCATAATTTCTCAATATAACAGCTCCATGAAAATTCCATTCAATAGTTGTCCGCATGCTTATATCTGTGGAATAAGCGAGGTCTCGCTACTTATTTCAGACATATCCAAACGCCTGTTTTTACATATTTCAATATCATTATTGTTTTGATGTTATTATTCGTGGAAAGAATTGCGATAAATCGAACCACATTTATCACAGCTGATTGTATTTTGCCTAATACCAAAATGTATCTATAATTTATATCCTTCAGATCGTTTCAGACAATTGAAATTGTTGCATCAAGGATGCATAAATGTGATTCGATTTGTTGCAATTTTTACGAATAGGTACATGAAATAATCAATGAAAATATTCAATGAAATAATCAAAATAATAATGATATTGAAATATGTGAAAACAGTATGTTTGGAAATATGTCTAGAAATAATAATAAATGCATGTGAATGCCGACGACAACTAGTAAATCGAATTCAAGTGGGTTGTAATATTGTGAAATTTCAATGAATTTGACCATGAAAAACTGGAAATATTTTGTTTTTAGGCAACTGAATTCATAAAACCCTCAATGCAACTTCCTAAACACAGTAGTGAAATGGAAAGTAGGAGAAAAGAACATAGTTCGATGCAGCTCTCCATGCTATTTTCAAATATCTAGGCGGATTTTGGAAGAGAATACAGGGTGTTTTCATGAGGTCTCTATATGTTAATTTTTTCATTGATTCGGACTTGGATTTTTTCCCCTCACTGAGAAGCAAGTCGCTTCGGTAGAAGTTAGAGAACGTACCTACTAAATATAAAAAATATATACGAATTTGTTTGTGAGCCATAGCCACACAAATAAATTAGCAAATCTGATATAGCACCCCATATCTCGCTTATAAAAGTTTCAAGACCCAATAAATATGGTACATCCAGTATCACCTTAGTGACCTCTATCCACCATTGACGTTCTTTCTTTTCTCAATGGAACAACCTGTATACAGATTGTTCCATTCGAAATATGACACTTGCTACTAGTTTTTGATTGGTGCGGCGTCGCATTCATGCATATGCATGTAACCAAATCTGCAGGACTATTCATTGCCTGGTTCACCAAGAACGTCTAATCAACACTCGAATAGCTCTGTACAGTTGAACATTTTTTTCACGTATACTGAAACCGGAAAGTATCTAGTAAGAATAAAATACTATTATATAGTATTATATATATATATATATATATACATATATATATATATATATATATATTATATATATATATATATATATAATATATATATATATATATATATATATATATTAATTTGTAGTTTGTCAAGCTTTCAGGGGTCACCCATACTCTCTGATGAAGGCATTCAAATTCCGTATATTTCTTTCTTTTCAGCAAAAAATAACGAAAATAGAGGGATGGGCCTCGTAGATGGATAACCCTGTTCATTTCTATCGCGATGCCAATCCAAAAATCACATTGTTGATTCGCAGATAATATCTGAATTAATCCATGAGTTCCTATTTTTTTCCTGTTTTTGCCCTTTTTTCAAGTTAAACCCTGGAAACCTCGGTTATCTTAAGAGATAAGAAATTGGTAATAAGAAAGTGAATTTTCATTTTTGATAACTGTAAACCAATAGCCGATTTCGCCATTTCTATCTGAAAACTATCAATCTAGTTTCCGTCAAGGAATTTAAAAATAATATACACTTATACACTAGTTATAGCTTCAAGAAAAGAAACAACGATGGACTTTGGAAAACCCATCAATGAGAAATAATCAAATTGACTGTTCATAACACGGAAAATCATAATCAATGAACTAATTTTCACACAATTGAATTGTTATAACTAATCATCATCAATTCATAAATTTAATCTGATAGTATAGTAATAATCTTTCTTCTTGAGAATGTGGATGATGTGAGATGATAGGAAAGAAAAATCCAGAGAAATAAATTATTTCTCTCAGTTTGCCATTGTAGAGAATCAACCAGCATCCCACATGCATGTTTTATGTCTTTTTCGCACTGTATACGCCAATCCTTGACAAATTTCTGTTAGCGCTTACGAGGTTAACGAACATTTCAATGCGTTCAAATCGTTTTGAATTGTTTGTTTCAAATGTCGAATAGTATTTTCCTCACAATTTATTCGAAATTCCTACTCAGAAACTATCGTACATTGTGATGTATGCAGCAATAAAAGAAATAAGGATGCATCAAGATATCGTTGCTCCACTTTTCATTCATCGAAGAGGTTAAAACCTTGCAATTTTTTGGGTGAGAAAATGCTTCCTGAAGCCTAAGTTGAATGTGAAAACAGTGAGGAAATGATCGAAATATTACTTTTACAATATAGACTGCAAGAAAACTTTTGGAATAACCTATGCAAAAGTGGATGTAGGTATTAAAGGATAAGAATGGCCTAGATCAGGTTACTTGTAAAACTGTAAAATAACTACCTCGAGAATTTCAATCTATAGATTGAAATGTTGATTCGAATAATCAGTTATTGAATTAGCAAAAAACCTTTTTTTTAGATATATTTAAAAATGAGTATGTTGAACAAAACCGTCATGCAAAAATGCAAAATGATAATAGGAGAAAAAAGTTATTTTTTGCAACTTTATCTTCTCGTTCCACTGACTATCACAAAAAAATGTCTTTCAGATAATGAAAAGTTAAATTCTATCTAATATCTTCCTGATGATCATTGATATCTCCGTACTACACATGGATAGTATTGAAATAATCATCATATTTTCCAGGTATATTCTTAGAAAGGATGAAATAAAATGTCGAAAAATTCCATGCTCATTGTTTCTCATTAAATGGATGTTTATTTATATTAATGTTTTCACCTCTATGGTTTCTCACTGTGTGCATCACATTCATACCCCAGACATTCATTATTGAGAAATCATTCATGGAAATCAATAATAATTTGATCAATACAGTAATTGATGATTTTTGAATGAAGTGCTTGAGAGAAAATAATTATTGACAGACAACACAGATTCTCTCTCATCAGTCATCATTTTATGTTTCATGTTCAATGTTTCAAAAACATCATGAATAGTTAGTTATTCTTTCAATACGTAAGAAGTAATAATTTAAAATTCCAAAGAATTAAAATTCCAAATAGCCCTATCACAACATTATTAAGTTTCCAGTTTCCACTACAATGTGTGAGGAGATAATTAATTTTATTCTGATCTTCGGCACAAACATGAAATTGTAGAATGATCACTGAAAGAATGACACCACACTCAATGACGATTATAAGGAGAGTGGACGGAATATAAAATGTCCAATATATAAAGGTGAAATACTGCCAATTTTCAATTTTGAAATGGCCAATAGAAGGTTTTCCCTTCGGGACTAACCAGTGACTATCGACCTTCGCCATAACTAATTAGAATCAGGTTAAAAGGAGCCTAGCGTATGCGCCTTACAAAACCAAGTAAATGAAAAATTCACTCTCACTCATATAAATTCAATAGCTGTAATCGAAAATATTTCTCGATGTACAAATTTGTTTTCTTCCAGTTGAATGATTTTGAAACCACTTATAAACTGCACCTCTGATGCCTAATGCCACGTTGGTACATCCAATTGAGGAGAATGTCAGGATAAACAGTATAAAATGCCTTGCGAAGGTCAACTGACGGAAGTCCATACATTTTATTAGCATAATTCTTGGAATTCTATCGCAACATTGATCACAAGACTTGCAAAAGCCATATTGATGGTTATAAAGATAGTTTGTTGCCTCTAAATAACCACATAATCTGTTATTCATAGGTTTTCCTATGATTTTTTCCATCATTCCACCATTTTTTCTGGTGAAATGCCTGATGTGAAAGATTAATTCATCAATTTAGAAATGATCAGTAAAATTTCATATTTAACAGTCTTTACTAAGATTAAACAAATATTATCAAATCCTTGGGATTTTTTAAAATTCCGAGAGTTCATAAAATCTTCAATTCCTTCATCGCCTATTGGTTTCATGTACTTGATTAGTTCTCAATTAAAAAATAAAAACATAGTTCACTGAATTATATAGCTGTTATGATTGGTCAACGTTTCGCCGTGGATTTGTTGTTCATAGGTTTCTCCAGAAAATCAATCACTATAAAAATGCGTAACTTTGTTTTGATTCAACAAACTTAAGATAACCGAGTGTCTCATGATCAGGACCGAAAATCAGGCACAGTGAATATACATTTTCCAGCTTTTTGTGGGATTTTCTCTCCTCGTTTCTAAAAAATAGAGTAGAAGTTATTGAAAATCATTTCAATATATTTGTAGTAAGGACAGATTTTTTGATCTGCCCCAAAATGTCACTGCGCTTGAAATTAAACCTTTATATACCTAAAAGAGAGATTCTCTATTTGTCAGTGACACCTTGTTTTTGAAAAATTTGGAAATACAAAAATATTTGATGAGATTAAAACCTCTACTTATCTTGGTGGACGTTTCGGGAACGAATCTGCTCCCGTTTTCAACATAATTAAAATATTTTTCTCAACGCAAAATTTTTCAATATGTTGTCGGTTTTGACACTGAGAAGTGAAAAATATTTTATAATTGTGTTGAGAACGGGAGCAGATTCGTTCCCGAAACGTCCCCAAGATAAGTAGAGGTTTTATTCTTATTGAATATATTTGTATTTTCAAAAAAAAGGTATCACTGACAAATAGAGTATTTCTCTTTTAGGTATCTGAAGGTTTAATTTCAAGCGCAGTGACATTTTGGGGCATATCACAAAATCTGTCCTTACTACAAATATATTGAAATAATTTTCAATAACTTCTACTCTATTTTTAGAAACGAGGAGAGAAAATCCCACAAAAAGCTGAAAAATGAATGTACCACCTCCTCGAAAAACTTACAGACAGTATTTAACAGTGTATATAGTTGAAATGGTCACATCAAAATCCATTATTTTCTGCTCTCGCAAATGTATTACGGAGTTTCCAGGTAATTACTGCAGGCAAAAAATAACACAAAGTGAAGAACATAAGGAATGAATCATTCATCAATAGCACAGTTTTACTTTAGCATAACACTTTAGCACAGCACAGACTTGTTGCTCTTCACTGAGTTGTCCATGTATGTTAATTGCGTACAAACTAGCATCTCACGCAAAACAAGCATTCAATGAAAAAATTTTACTTCTTGAATATATAGCTAGAAATGGATACCTCAGTTTCGAAATAACTTTTTGGGAATATAATCTTATTCACAGTGTAAGTCACCAACTGTTCTCACCCATTTTTTACCTCATTCATTTTATTCCAACAAAATGATTCAAATCCCTACTATTCCTACCAGTCAAACTGTCTTAAATATTTCTCATTGGTTCAAGTATGTGTTACATTGGTTGCTTTTCCATTTATTTTTTCATATTTTGAAATATTTATTTCATAATGTGAAATTACAACTGAAAAAAGATACCACACGACACGGTTAGTTCAAGTAAATAATTCGTTACAATGAGAAATTCATCGAATGAAGAGAGCAAAAAAATTATTCAATGCATAATTTGGCATGTAATTTCACTACATGCGCTCCAAACATTTTTTTCAGAGTTCGTGGCCGACGGACGTCGATAATAACGAGATCTAATGGTAGTGCTCACGAGTTGACAACATTGTTATTATTTTCCTAGCAGAAAGTTAGTTTTGCCAGACTTGTATATTTGGTGATCAATTGTATATTATCTTCATGAGTTTTTTGAAAGGAAGAGCCTTATTTATGAATCAGTGTGGATTTTGAATATCCTTGTTGAAATTCAGTATGAATATTGAGATCATAGTATGTTTGGCAAGCCCTTTCTGCTTTTTCCGGATGATTTGGAGAATGCATGATGAAATGCACGATGCAGAAGCCATGACTCGTTGTGGCATTTCAAAAAAAATAACCCTCCTAATTGACATAAACATATATATATATATATATATATACAAAAGGTGTCCCTCCGGGATCTGAATCGGTTATGGAAAACTATAAGTAGGGCTGATTTGACAATTTGGTAGCATACTACTTTTAAAGGGGGCAATTCGGCTAAAATATTTTCAAGGTGCTGGCATGTCCGGTCATACCGGAAGTTGATATTAACTTGCATATTTTAAATGGAACACCCTATATATTATTCCATTTTTAGATTCCACGAAGAATTCTAGGCATATTACATTCATAATGTTCTATACCTAAGTCTAGCCGTATTCGATATATTTTGAATTTTAATGACAAAAAATAACGTGCAGGCCTAAACATAACATTCAATTTCTCCCATATAAAACCTTCAATTATCCGATTGGGGTTGGTTTCCTTGTAGAAGAAGATCAACTTCAGTGTACTGTATTGATATTTTGATAATAAATATATACATGGTGATCAAAAACTAACATTGAGAATTACTTCGAAAAAATCATTCAAAGTCATTTGTTTCAAATGGAAACCCGCTATTTTCATATTATTCATCATTTAAAATGTGGGTAATTTTGTGTAAAATTGTCTATGCCAAGAATTTGCCGTTTTTGAAATAATGGGCGAATTAACACCTCTCTGTTCCAGAAAATCGCGTTGTCTTTGAGTTTAGTTATTCTCACATGGCGCTCGCGGTTGTGTTAGAAACAATCAAGTGTCACGAAAATGTCATTGCAAACAATCAGGCCGGTTCGTTAGAATTATTCAAATGACGATTATTTCGAAAACTACAAATTTTTGGAACAGACAATCTTATACAATATTACCCTCAATTTTAATGATGAATGATATGGAATTATGAAAATGGTGGGTTTCCGTTTTAAAAAAATGGCTCATGATGATTCTTCCAACGTAATTTTCAATGTTACTTTCTGATCAACCTATATCTATTTATTATCTAAATAACACAGTACACTAATGTAGTTCGCCTTCTATAAAGAAACCAACAGCAATCGAATAATTGAAGATTTTATATAGGAGAAATTGACTGTTATTTTCAGGCCTGCAAACGTCATTCTTGGTATAATTTTCAAAGTATGTTGAAAACGGCTATACTTAGGTATTGGAGATTATACAGTGCTAGTCAAAAGTCCCCTCCCCCCCTCGTATCTTTTGAACGGGTATACTTATAATAATGAAATTTGGAGGGTGGAAATAAACGGATGTAGTTCTCAACTGGTCATAACAGGTGACGCAATAATCATAAATGACGTCACAAGGCCACTGTGACCACTAATTTTAAATGGGACCCTATGGCAAGTGACAGCTCGTTTGAAAGGTATTGAAAATACCTATTCAGTCATACCAATTTTGTTTGGGTTTTGGCTGATTTTGATTGATAAATTGAAGAAATACGAAAATTATAGTTTCGCATTTAATTAATAAAGATTTAAGAACCAGTTCTTATAATGAGTGTTCAAAATGTGCTCCATCTACTTCCTGGCAGTAATGCATCCTATTGCTAAACTCTTGTCGTACTCGTCCCAGTGTGTCAGCGGAAATTGCCCTACATTCTTCAACAATTCGTTGTTTCAGAATGGCAATACTGGCTAACACGATGTTCCTCGAACATCATAGGTTTCCCTTTCGTGTTGTCCACAGATAAAAAAAAAGGTGCTGTAGCGTAAACCTTAGATTTCAAGTACCCCCATAGAAAAAAATCTAATGATGTAAGGTCCGGTGACCGAGCTGGCCATTCGATCGAACCTCGTCGTCCAATCCATCTACCACGATATTCTTCATCTAGGTAACGTCTTACTGCACCGTAATAGTGTGCAGGAGCACCATCTTGTTGAAACGTTATTTCCAAGTTGTCGAATTCATCTGGATTATCTTCTAGAATTTCAAGAATTAACGCCTCAATATCATTTTGTAACATCTCCAGATACAATTCACCGGTTAAGTTAGCATTGAGAAAAAGAGGCCCAAAGATGTGAGGATTTGTGTCACTCCAATACCTCACATTTTGAGTGTTAACATTTCCATCGAGAAAGGAAGTACTTTCGTCACTGGAACGAATTGTCTGTATGTAGCCTGGTTGTTGGTTCATTTTATTGGACATAGTTTCACAGAATTCTAGTCTTCGGTCGGGGTCATCATCTGAAAGTTGGTGCACCATTTTTAATTTGTATGGATGAAATTTGTTTTTAGCCAACACCCTATGTACTGTCCTTTGACTGACTTCACAGATAGACGCAACTTGGGCTGTGGAAGAAGTAGGGTTCACTACCATTTCTCCAATTATGTCATTTTTTTGTCATCACTAATTGTTGGTCGACCAGATCGTTTGGCATCTTGAACACTACCTGATGCTTCAAACTTCCGAAGAAGCTCCCTCAAATAAACCCTCGATATAGGGCGATCGGGGTACCTCTCATTAAACAGTCGTTCCACTGCATGGAAATTGTTTCTATTACATTCACCAATTATTAAGATAGCTGCTACTTTGTCGACTACAGTACGTACCATTTTGCCGATGTAAACACTTAAACGTCTCGTTAAACAATAGCTTAGGTAAATTTTCAAGGTATAAACACTTTTGACAAGTAGAGAATTCAAACACGTCAACCTTTTTGACAATTAACCAGAGGCGTACTTTGAAATCTTTATTAATTAAATGCGAAACTATACTTTTCGTATTTCTTCAATTTATCAATCAAAATCAGCCGAAACCCAAACAAAATTGGTATGGCTGAATAGGTATTTTCAAAACCTTTCAAACTAGCTGTCACTTGCCATAGGGTCCCATTTAATATTATTGGTCACAGTGGCCTTGTGACGTCATTTATGACTATTGTGTCACCTGTTATGACCAGTTGAGAAGCCTACATCCGTTTATTTCCACCCTACAAATATCATTATTATAAGTATACCCGTTCAAAAGATACGATCAAAATAAGCCAGTTGATAACAACTTCCGTTGCAACTGGAAATGCCTTGAAAATAATTTAGCCAAATTGCCCCCATCAACAGTAGTATACCACCAAATTTTCGAATTCGCCCTTTTTATAGTTTTCCATATATTTATCGATTCAGTTCTCGGATATATATATATTTATTTATATATATATATATATAAATATATATATATATTTATTTATATATATATATATATATATATATAGGGTGTCCTTAAAAGGTCTTTACAAAAAGCTACCACATATTCTTCAGACCAAAACAATTCGATACAAGCAAACTTACCTCAGTAAAAAGTTGCTTCATAACTTTTGAACGGCTCATGAGATTTTTTTCAAATTTGGTACGTTGGCATAGACTCATCGGGCAATGAAACTCATATCATAATCATAATGAATATCATTCCATGGGCGTAGAACTTGATTTTTTCAGTAAATAAACATCTAAAACTCATACGCCAATGGAAAAAAATTAGTTTCAATATGAAATCTAAATTATTCAACTCATTCACTACAAAAAAGGTACTCTTGACAAAAGTCGATTCCTCTCATGGTTTCGACAAAATTTTAATTTTAGTGATTTAGAGCATAATTAATAATAAAACGATTAACAGATATTTCATAAAAATTGTTCAAAATGTTCACCATTTTCACGTATACAAAGATTTATACGACGCAAAAAGTTGAGATGTACTTTTTGCATAGGTTATTTCTATTGAAAATAAGTAGCACTGGTTTTTTTTTCTGAAGACTATTATTATCTGCTCGAAAACAGTGATATTCACATTCTTGGTTTCCATAGTTTCATCTGTGTTGATTTGTCGAGTTTTATTGACGTTGATTGTTGATATCGGACTTTTCTGATTTATCATGGCCGTACAATACACCAATGAAGAATACACCGATATGTTATTGGTATTCGGATATTGTCAAGGAAATGGTCGAAAGAGTGTGAGGGTGTATTCGGCAAGGTTTCCAAATCGTCGCGTACCAAGCCACCCAACCTTTGCTGCAGTTGAGAGACGTCTTCGGGAGACCGGTCATTTTGCTCCTAGAACTGGTGATTATGGAAGACAGCGTTATGTAAGGATTCCCGAAGTCGAAGTAGAAATTTTAGACCGTATTGAAGAAAATCCAGAATTGAGTACTAGACGGATAAGTAATGAACTAGAAGTTTCTAGGAATGCCGTTCATGAAGTACTAAGAGAACAATTATTATACCCATACCACAAGACGCCAGTTCAAGATTTATTAATCCATGATTCACAAAGTCGTCTGATGTTTTGTAGGTTCATTAATTTGCAAAGAGAAATGAATCTGCACTTTGGAAAGAATATTTTGTTCACTGATGAAGCCTGTTTCACGAGAAGAGGAATAACTAATTTTCATAATGAACACGTTTATGCAATTGAAAATCCTCATTCCATTAAAATAAACCATTTTCAACACGAATTCAAAATCAACGTTTGGGCTGGAATAATAGGAAATTTTATAATTGGTCCTGTCATACTTCCACAAAGATTAACAGGAGACATGTATTTACAACATCTACGAAATACGTTGCCAAATTTGTTGGAAGATTTACCACTCCAACATCGGGTAGATATGTGGTTTATGCACGATTGAGCTCCACCACATTTTTCGGTGGATGTTAGGAATTTTTTAAACCAACAGTACCCAGACAGATGGATAGGTAGAGGTAATGATGCACCCGTGAATTGGCCACCACGTTCTCCAGACTTAACACCGATGGATTATTTTGTATGGGGTTATCTCAAGTCTACGGTTTACAAGACCCCTGTGATTACTGTAGAACAATCATGGCAACGTATCCAACAGGCGACGAATAATCTTACAGGCGATGAAGAAGTTATGCAAAGAGTACATTTCAACTTTTTGCGTCGTATAAATCTTTGTATACGTGAAAATGGTGAACATTTTGAACAATTCTTATGAAATATCTGTTAATCGTTTTATTATTAATTATGCTCTAAATCACTAAAATTAAAATTTTGTCGAAACCATGAGAGGAATCGACTTTTGTCAAGAGTACCTTTTTTGTAGTGAATGAGTTGAATAATTTAGATTTCATATTGAAACTAATTTTTTTCCATTGGCGTAGGAGTTTTAGATGTTTATTTACTGAAAAAATCAAGTTCTACGCCCATGGAATGATATTCATTATGATTATGATATGAGTTTCATTGCCCGATGAGTCTATGCCAACGTACCAAATTTGAAAAAAATCTCATGAGCCGTTCAAAAGTTATGAAGCAAAATCGATTTGAAAATTTCAACTTCAGAGCCGTCTAGCGCCCAAACTAAGCAACTTTTTACTGAGGTAAGTTTGCTTGTATCGAATTGTTTTGGTCTGAAGAATATGTGGTAGCTTTTTGTAAAGACCTTTTAAGGACACCCTGTATATATATATATATATATATTTGAACCGATATAATGATGTTAGAAAGTGAGTGAGAAGAGTTGGTGACTCACATTGTACAGGACGAAAACCGACCAAGGTGTCCTGCGCTTTTCTTCTTTTGGCTGCCGAACTACAGAGCATTTCGGACATTTTACCATTTATCAGTGACCTGCGTATCTCGATTACCGTGCATCGTATCGAAAAATGAACAACATATTCTCAAGGCACTCTTCTGAGCTGAATTATGCTTACTAATTGAAGCCAAATAATTAATGCCCCAATGTTCCAGATATCCCTAACTTTTTTTACAAATGGGATTCAATCACAATTTGTTTTAGATTTTGATTATTATGTCACATGTTATATATTTTTTTATAGTTTTTCGATAATCCTTACAGAGGGTGTTTTCGAAATTGGAGCGAGAAATAAAGTGGGTAATAGAGGACGAAAAAACAACGACATCAAAGAATACACTTTTGTCAAAAAAATAATACTCTACGAGACTATGAATCAGAAAGTTTTTGTATAACTTTTGTTTACCACTGACCAGAGGTTAACGACCGAGTGCTTCGGGCATAGTCAAACGCATCGGAAGTATCAATAACCCCGACGGATTCAAATTTGTGTTAATACATACCTCGCTTTTCGGAGAATCACCCCACACTTCGAACAGATCGTAACTGCGAAGTTTTTGTCAGTTCAGTCGGTTCTTGTCTATGAGATGAATAAGCGATATAATAATTGTGAGGAAAGGTTAATTACTGAGATAAAAAAAAAATACGATATGCGAAAAGATAGTTTTCAGCGTGCATGCGAATACTACATATACGTTAATTTTGAACACCAGTTGTGAACTCAAATCATGTATACTTATTTATCAATATCAAACCAAATATGTTAACTGGTAGAGTTCACGAAATAATAATGGGTAAACTGGAAACAGTGCACAACCACTCTCGGCAGTCAGGTTGTGCTATACCACAGATGTATGTTGTCTACTCTGTCGCTATGCACTAGGGAATGATAAGTGATTAGGAATTCTAGATTTTTTGGAAATCTTCTATGTCGCGAAATATATTTAAGGATTATCCTGACAGTTCTATTTTATTTGCTGCAACTTTTCTGTCCGATTTATTCTTCGATTAATCTTTTGAATGTTTCTGTTACCTTTGGAATATTTTCGTTTTCTACGAAATACTATGAATAATTTTAGCATATTGACATTGGTTAGGGTTCTCAATTCTACAATGAACTCCAATGAAATATAAATATGACAAAAGTAATGAAAAATTTCAGTTCTCCCACAGTATAGAATTGAATGATCAAATAAACATAAATCTGATAACACTCGCATATGTGATTATCATTTTTCGTCAGTTTTTTATGAACTGTTATTAGATTTTCCGAAAACAAACACTTGTTTTCAAATGAAATAATGGATATAAAGAAAAAATAAAAATAAATTTTAAGGGTATCCTATTCGAAAAAAAAAAACAAATGTTAGGTTGATAGCTTGAAAACTGTGGCATGTATATTTTTTCTTCAATTAGTAATAAATTTTCATCAAAAAATGCCTTGGGAATATGTAATCAATTCTTCGATTCTACTCACGATAATCGAGAACGGAGGTACACTTTCTGTAATTTGACAGTGAAAATAGATATAAAATCATATTTTGCACTATTGTTCTTTCATGAAAATCAAGCCCAGGACAACACTGATAGTTTCGGCATACCCTGTACATAGCGTATGAAAATTTTGTATACCTTTGGTAGCCTCTGAAGGATCGACTACATGAAAAATATTTCAATCAAACTCTTTCTCCAAGTTTCTCCCAGAAAGAAATGAAATTGTTGTGTCCAAAAAAAAAGCAAATAAGCCTCACCAAGTAAGTAACGTTCTAGGGCAATACATTCAGTTGGAAAAACTCCATTTGTGGGAAGTGGAGGATACTGAAAGGAACAAATCCATTCTCCTTGGACTCGGAGTACTCTGCCAGTTACTCTCGCATAATACTCATAGTTGTCTCTGCCAAAAAGATCTGACGAGGCAAAATCTTCAATCAGATGCTTCATCACACGTGAAGCCACCTTACATAAAAAAAGATGAATGTATACACTTTCTTATGAATATACAGGGTGTCCCATAAACATACCGACAAACTCTAAGGGATGGTAGAGGACATCAAAATAAACATTTTTGCTCGATAAACATAAGTCCGGAAACTATTCGTTTTGGAGATACAGGGTGTTGATTTTTTTTTTAAAAAATCGATTTTTCATTAATAATATTGGTCGAATTCAATGAAATTTTTACAGATTATTGATACATTTATAAGGTATCTTTTGGAGCTATTAGAATCTGCCCAATAATTTCAGGGGCGTGCCCACGGGCTATGTCGGATAGTTTTTGCACAAAAAAAATATCGCTCAGTAGAATTTTGGAATTATGATATTTTTTTTAAATAAACAACTAAAAATGCAATTTTTTTGTCCTTTGAAATTTTTCCATATTTAGATTCGTTTTGAAGAAAAAAAATAAAAACCATATCTCTTACATCTATGAAAAAAAAATCAAATGCTTCAAAATTATACCTTACATTTTACCAATGCGTTTATTGAAATATTGGAAAGAACAAATAAAACTTCCAATAACTTTGTTTTACTAATCATTAATTATTATTAATGACTTTTAATCATTTTTTGTTTTGTATTTAATTGGATTAGAATAGAATAGAATAGAATAGAATAGTGTTTAATTGCAAAAAGTTTTTAACAAAATAAAATAAAACATTTCCAACAGCTTTCAGCAATATAAACACAGAAATATCTCACAGAAGTTTTCACTTGTTTGTGAGATGGTCACATATGTGAACCAGCAAATATACTAAAATTAATGCACAATATATATATATATATATATAATAGGAGTACATATGAACAAATATGAAATATTTCTCAATCTAGCGGAATATGAATTAACGACATAAATTTTATAAATATTTCCAACAGTATAATTTAAAATATATTGTTAAAACTATACATGACATACAATCGTAAATTAAAACTATAGACATCAAATAATCATAATCCAAAACAGATTAGGATTTTAGTTCACCTCTGACTAGATTCTTATATATTATCGATGTAGGCATTATAAAAAGTAAATTAGGAATTAAAAGTAAAATTTGTAGCTATAAAGTTTTCATAAGAATTGGCAGTGGATACAGTATAAAAAGAAATAGGAAGCATATAACTCGAATTGAAAGCAAGAGATTCGTCAATAAGCATTAAACAATTTGTGAATAAAATCCGAGGTTATATTCTTCATATGACATTTCAGGTATTTCTTGAATATAAAAATTGATCGACTTTCCTGAACGGTCGGTGGTAACGTATTATATAATTTAGGGCCTAAATAATGGTAGCTTTTCTGTCCAATAGATTTGTACCTCCAGGGACATCTGAACGTAACGTGTTTCCTTGTATTATAGGAGTGGGTGAGCTTCACAAGCTCATTTTTGTTTTTGTGCTGTCTGATATTACTGTTTCTGTAATATAGTTGTCTCAGGTCCAACACATCTGATTCAGCATACAAGCGATCACTTGGATATCTTTTATTTTTAGATAGCATTATTTTGAGAAAACGTCTTTGTATAACCTCGAGTGGCCGAAGATGATTTTTAGATGCTCCTCCCCATCCCAATAGACCGTACGTCAAGTGACTTTCAACGAGGCTGTGATAAATAGTTTTTTTTTGTTTGAGCTCAAGAATATCGTTAAGTTGCCGGAATTTATATAAGACAAAACGTAATTTTTTTATCTTTTATTTTTAGATAGCATTATTTTGAGAAAACGTCTTTGTATAACCTCGAGTGGCCGAAGATGATTTTTAGATGCTCCTCCCCATCCCAATAGACCGTACGTCAAGTGACTTTCAACGAGGCTGTGATAAATAGTTTTTTTTTGTTTGAGCTCAAGAATATCGTTAAGTTGCCGGAATTTATATAAGACAAAACGTAATTTTTTCAGAATGAAGTTGATGTGGTGATCCCATCGCATATGTGTATCTAGCATAATTCCCAGATATTTTATATTTTTTACTGGCGATATTTTTATATTGTTGTTTAATGAGAGATATTGAAAAGTCTGTAGTGTGTTTTCGTAAATTGTGAACGGAAGGAAGGAAGTTTTCTCGAAGTTAATGGTTAATAACTTGTAGTTAAAAAAGTCTTCGATTGATGAAAGATCCCTTTCAACATCAATTTTTAGAGCGTCCCAGGATTCTCCTTTATAAAAGATTTTTCCCTCAGTTTGGATCAAAAATAGGTCGTTCACGTAAATCGAAAAGAGGAGTGGTCCTAGCACGGTGCCTTGAGGCACCCCACAATCAATTGTTCTGAAGTCACTGATAGTATCGTTTACTTTGACACACTGCTGGCGATTTCCGAGGTAGCTTTTGAACAGTTCGAGGCATTTATCGCGTATTCCAATATTTTGGACTGTTGGGAGTAGTATTTTGTAGCTTACGGTGTCAAAAGCTTTCGCAAGGTCTATGAACACAGCTAGGCAGGGTTTGCTTTCATCTAAAGCTCCATAAATATAGTTGGTCAGTTCCAGTATGGCATCTTGAGTTGATTTGCCTTCTCTAAAGCCGAACTGCATATCGGATAGGAGTCCATACTTATTCAAGTAGTTGGAGAGTCTGTTTTTTATAATTCTTTCGAATATTTTTCCAAAATTTGAAATGAGCGAGATGGGCCTGTAATTTTTTGCTTCTGTTGTGTCCCCTTTTTTATAGATGGGTGTCACAACAGAAGTTTTGAATTGATCAGGAAAATGGCCTTCATCAATACTTTTGTTGAAGATATAAGTAAGTGGTCCTATTATATGTTGTGCAATGTCTTTGAGTGTTTCTGCTCGTATGTTGTCAATTCCTGGTGATTTTCCGTTTTTCAATTGGTGTATGACTTCAAGAACTTCATTTTCCGATGTTGGACTGATGAATATTGAATTATTTGTTATTTTTGCCCTTATTGTTTTGGTACCATTTATAGTGATTTTGTCTGCTAACTCTTTACCCATATTAATGTAAGTTTCGTTGAGAATGTTTGCAATTTGTTTATCATCGTTGATTATACAATTTCCGTTATCTTTTAATCTATGAATATCAATCACATCCTTACTGCCTAACATTTCATTTATATTACTCCATAATTTCTTCGAATTACTTTTATTTTCATTAATCCGTGATTTGAAATATTTTTTTTTCTTATTTTGAAGTATTTTACCCAATGTGTTTTTGTATTTCTTTTACTCATGTCGTAGTTGTTCATTGTCGGGATTTTTCAATAGTTCAGCATACATAGAATTTTTTTTATTTACAGATTTTACCAGGGACTTAGTTATCCATAGCTTCCGTTTCTTCTGATTACTATTCATCTTGATTAGTTTGGTACATTCGTTTTTGCAAGATTGTACGATAGTTAGGAATTTAATTGTTGCGGATTCGATATCGGGCATTGAATATACTTCATCCCAGCAAACTTGGGAAATTTTTTCTTTTAATTGCTGATTATTGATTCGTGTAATATATCTACTTTCATTCTGTTTATTTTGTTTCCGATTCCCAAAAACTATTTGCATTAGAATTGAATAGTGGTCTGTAATGTCAGTACGCATCACAAGTGTAATATTCGTAATTTTTAATATCTTGGAAAGAGTATCACATACTGACAAATAAAGGGTGCTAAAGCAATAAAATGAAAATAACTTAATTAACTCTCAGTTTAGTTGAACACCACTGACTTTTGTTTACATTTTTTGATTTAACTACGTTTGATGTTGGGAACAAACATTGTTTTTACAATAAAATTCCACAGATACCAATTTCAAGACCGACACTATTTTTCACTTATTTAGTTGAATTCTTTCATCTTTATTAGTTAATAGTTTATTCAAAATTTGTGCTGAAAATGAACGATCGTTTTTCATTTGAAGAACTTAGCAATATGCACCTTGCTTATGGTGCAGCAAATTGTATTGGAAGAGAGGCTGCACGCTTGTATGAACAGAGCAACCTCATCATACAACCTTCGCTCCTATCCATCGTCGCCTTAGAGAAAGTGGTAGCCTAAAGCGTTCTGGTGGTGGTGGTCATCCAAGAGTAGCTCGTACGGTTGAATTTGAATTTTTAATTTTACACCGCATAGAGGAAAATCAATCCACAAGTGTTCGTGTAATTGCACACCATATGGGATCCTCTAAGTCAACGGTACATCGTGTCTTGCATGAACAACTCCTCTACCCCTACCATTTACAATGCGTACAAGCTTTAAATCCTGAAGATTATCCACACCGATTAGCTTTTTGTCAATGGTTTTTGCGTCGAAACTTAATAGATCCTCATTTTGGGAGGATGGTATTATTTTCTGATGAGGCATATTCAACACTGATTGAACAAAACTCACCCAAACTATTTTTATTTTGTTCTGCCAAAACGGACATTATGATTATTGAGTAAACAAAAAAAAAATCATATGTAGATGTAAGAGATATGGTTTTTATTTTTTCTCTTCAAAACAAAGCTAAATACGGAAAAATTTCAAGGGACAAAAAAAATGCATTTTCAGTTGTTTACTTGAAAAAATTATCATAATTAAAAAAATCTACTGGGCGATATTTTTTTGTGCAAAATTATCCGACATAGCCCGTGGGCACGCCCCTGAAATTATTGGGCAAATTCTAATAGCTCCAAAAGATACCTTATAAATGTATCAATAATCTGTAAAAATTTCATTGACTTCGACCAAATCGTTTTTACAATATTAATAAAAAATCGATTTTTTAAAAAAAATTAAACACCCTGTATCTCGAAAACGAAGAGTTTCCGGACTTATGTTTATTGAGCAAAAATGTTTATTTTGATGTCCTCTATCATCCCATAGAGTTTGTCGGTATGTTTATGGGACACCCTGTATTATTGAAACCGCCTTCACACAAAATAGGAACTTGCATTTCAACAATTCATGAAACTCTTACAATCTTATTACTATATTAACGATTATGATTATTAGATCCATGATTATAGTTGACAGATCAACACTAGTGAAGAATACCTACATGAAAAACACATTATCATTGGTATTTTTCATATAGTTTGTCTGAAGACCTTGACAACCTACCTTGAACTTTGTTACATCATCCATTGTAGCAGTTTTTCCATCACTCACACAGGAGTGGAAAAAACTAGGGGCAACACTGACCCCCAGTGCCTCACTGGTCATTCTGGTGCCTGCTCTTTCGCTATTGGAAGCAATGACTCTGAATGTCCCAAATAGTAATACTAGCAATCTTTGGGTATAAATCGGCAATGAGGTTAAAATTCTGAAATGAAGAATTATGAACAATCAGAAATTATCAAAATGTCACAATATAAAATGTGTTCCTGGATAGGTAAAACAATTCTTGTAGAAGGCAAAAAACTTTTGATTTAAATTTTTTTTTTGGTTGCAGCCTTGCTTTGTTCAACTGATTTTCCACCAAATTTCAGTTTTGAAAATAACATATTGTTACGAGATCACATTCTGCCTAAGTTAATCCGCGCCCACAAGGGTCGAAACGGCCGGAATGTTATCAAAGCTTCGCGAACTACCTGGACATCTCGAGGTTGTTGGAATGATCTTTGGCTCAATATAAATAGGAGGATGACGGCCCGGTAGAGCAGAATTATTAGAACTGTGGATTGAAAAATATCAAGTCAAATCGAATTAGTGAGTTAGAGAGCGGAAGTAAATTTATATGAGTGTTTATCGAGTTGTAGTTACCATTTAATTTGTAGAATTTGTTTGAATAAATCGTTTTAGGTGTTCTTCGGAGTGTTTGTTGAAGACGTAACAATATTTTGATTTTTTACAAAAAATGCTTCACCTATCTGAGGACAAAAAAAAACATTATTTACTTTTTCCCTATTTTAACCTTTTTTAGTGGTTCATTAAAGCTAAAATTTAATTGAATAGATGAAATTGATTTGGGTAGGTCTCAAAGAACAGAATTGTTTTATTCTGGATAGAACACAGTGAATATCATTTTAAATTCAGGTTCTATAGGAAATTCTATGCTTAATACAGATACCACAGGATTTATCAATGAATAATGTCATTTTACTCTTCTTTGAAATTCAGAAATCAAAAAATATCATATTATTCATTTATATTCATAACATTGAATAAACTGATAAATGCCTGTCACATTGATAGGGGTTTCATCAATATGCTATATTTATATTTGTAAATTTTCTTTTCATTTTAATTTATCTGTTCACAAGTTTTTACAGTGACAGACTTCTCCTTCCATCATTTCTTCACATAATGTAGATATTTTGGGAATCTATTAGGTGTGTTCCAAAGATTGATGCAAAGTCTAAAGGAGGAAAGCAGGGAGTTCATTTGGATTCAATTTGGGTCAACATACCCCAGTACAAAGTCACACTGTTCTTAAATCTAAGTTGAGTTTGTAGTCCAGTTTAAGTCAAGTTAAATATCATGTTTGTTTTGGAAACCACTTCTTCTCAAATTTGATAACACTACAATAGAGACATGATACCTTGGTTAATTATTTTTTTCCAATATATTGAAGTGTATATCTGTTCAGTAAATTGACACACAAAACAGCCGAAATGATAATGAAATGATAATAAATAAATGAGTTACCCATCTAAAAAAAACATGAACAGGTATGTATGGCTTAATGGAAACCAAATGAGCTCCTCTCTCCTCTCCATTACTTTGCATCATACTTCGGAACAGCCTGTGTGGAAGCAATTTCCAGAAGATGATATGTATGCACCAAGTGAGTTATAGGGATGATAGACAGAGGGAGACTGATCCAGCCAGAGGACCCCCAGCCCCAGGGATGGATGTCACCCCATAGGCATTATCATTCAATAATGCTTGTGGTGCATACAATACTTTATTTTTCACTGAAAACTCATTTTTTTCTTTCAGTTAGTGAGTGTTAGTTAGTGATTTGACTTTATTGTCTATAACAATGACAGTTGTCGTTATTTTGATTACAATCCAACACTGTTCTCAAAAAATCCTTTTTGTAATCAGCGAAACCAAGTTGTATCTTAATTGACAAACTTGAATGAGTTCAACAAAAGGGATGAGAGAAATGATGATATTGAAAAGTAATATCTTCAGGCAAAGACAAAAATGGATGGTATATCAGCTTGCATATGAGCAGGCTTTATAGCTCATATTGCCCTATGGTATTATGAGTGTGTTTATAGTAGCTGTATCCAACATATCATAAACACATGATATGCAGGTAGAAAATAAATAATTCATACACATTTAAGGATTATCAATTATTTCATCACCAACCACCTAGTTTAGGCAGTTATTAACTAACTATATAGAATATCTTTATGGTATATTTGCTTTGAATGTCAAGCATTAATGGTGCAGAGTTCAGTGAATACCACAATAAATGATTGTAGTGTCAAGACAAATATTCAAATAGACAACTGTATTATATCTGTAAATCAAACTCACTTATGGATCTCATCTTGCCTCAAATGAACATCAAGAATCTCTATGACTTGGAAAAATCTATTCTCTATATCTCTACCAAATATACCACCAGGAACTTTTCTCAGAAATTTCTTCAACACACTAGCAATTGTGTAAACACTGAAATTATCCATATTAACCAGTCTGCCAGTCTGAAGGAAATGAATTAATTTTTTCATTGCTCCCTGGTGGCCTGGAGCTCTGAAGACATCCTTCCGATAAGGTGCCTCCTTATTCAGCTTCAATATAAGTACCTGAATATGAATGCAAGTTATATCTAGCTGTCATAAGAATAATAATGATAAAACTTATTACCAGAAGGGGCCCTGGAATATCATTTTTACAGACATCCTCTAGAGGTACACCAAATTTAACTTTTTCCATTCTCCTAGGGAATGGTCCTGAAGGATGACCGCAAGATGTGACTACATTCCCGAAAGTGGCTGCTCGCCTATGCATTCTAGCTGCCCAACTAGTCATCTCAGGTAAAAAGTCTTCTGGTCCAGATACAATATTCACAGACACATAACCTGAATTTTTATTGACATTCAATAAAAACATAGAAACTTCACATACGATCAAGGCGGCCACATAGTTCATTAATTACTGAAAAACAAATGAAAACAGTTTGCCCTCATTCCAGAAGCTTTGAATAATAATGCATCAATTAAAGCGTAATCACACCTTGAAGTTTTGTGACACCGTTATCGCTAACACCCGTACATTCGTCCTCATTTCACAATTTTCATAGCTGATATTGGATTTCTTATTACTAATTTAAACATTAACAAATAATATAAAATTTTAGACAAACTGGGCACTTTGCCTTGCCACTGCACAACACAAAACACAAAACATAAATTATTACTTATTTGCTTATTTCTTTATCATAATATCAATTTTTCATAGAAATTACCATTATGAACAAATGAGCTATGACCTATGACATAGATAAGTAACCATTGTTTACTTATCTCTGGCTATGAGCAGAACCGAAGAGTATATTTATTATTATTATTCTATGACACGGTTTAATATAAACATTGCTGTAATAAAATAGCTAGTTTATTGAAAAATTGACAAGAAATGGACCAAAGTTTTTTGAGAATTGTATTTCTTGAAAGACTTGCTTACAACCAAAAACAAAACAAAATCTCAAAGTCACCGAGAATAATGGTGCCATTTACATCATGCCGAGAATACAAACATAATCCACAGTAGGGATGAGAAAATTTATCGATATATCGATAGTTATCGATAATTATCGATAATATCGATAATAATTTGGGAAAAAATTATCGATTTATCGATATTATCGATATTATCGATATTATCAATATTATCGATATCATCGATATCATCGATATTATCCATATCATCGATATTATCGATAATATCGATATCGATATGGAAATTATGGATATTTTCGATATTATCGATATAATCGAAATTATTGATATTATCGATATTATCAGAGATATCAGTGTTACATTCTGAATGTGGAAGATTAGTCAGCCAGTGAAGCCAGAAATACTGATACAATTACTGTCTAAATATTCTTTTTGAACAGGCTACCAAACCTATCAAATTTCATTCCGATAGTTCCTGAAAACAGGATCAAAAGAAAAGTGCTAGACTAATCTATTGATATCCGGTATACCGGGTGTAACAGGATCATGGTACACCCCTTTTTTTTTTCTTCAGTTCGAGAGATGAATGATTGAAATTTGGAATGACCCATAAATTTGATGAACGTCACGTGTTTTGACATACAAACGAATTCTTTTCCACTTCCAGTTTCACCGATTTTATCGATAATCATCGATAATCTTGGAAATCATCAATATTTTCGATATTACCGAAATTGTAATCGAAGGAAGATTTACAATAGCTGGGCAATGCCATGGGTCGAAGTAATACTTAGTAGACGAAAATCATTATCAGTGATATTGAGATTATCAAAACTATCAGTAGTTCATTTTTAAGCTTTTAATGAGATTTTCTCTCCTCGTTTCTAAAAAATAAGAGTAGAAGTTATAAAAAATTATTGCAATATATTTGTAGTAAGGACAGATTTGGGATCTGTCCCAAAATGTCACTGCGCTTGAAATTAATTATCTATGTCATAGGTCATAGCTCAATTGTTCATAATGGTAAAGGTTTAATTTCAAGCGCAGTGACATTTTGGGACAGATCCCAAATCTGTCCTTACTACAAATATATTTCAATAATTTTCAATAACTTCTACTCTATTCTTTAGAAACGAGGAGAAAAAATCCCATTAAAAGCTGAATCGATAATATCGATACATTATGATTATCGATAACCAATATTTCAAAACTGTTATCGCCCACCCCTGATCCACAGTTATCTAGATAACGATGTACAAAACTGGTGCAGTCACTGATGGTGTTTTGTTTCGTTGAAAACGCTAACGGCATTTTCCGCTATAATGGCCTAATAGTTATGAGACTCCTCAGGAGATGGTGAGATTTTCACAGATTTCTGTACAATAGTTGATGTTTTGATATTGTGATTATGTAGTTTGATCATTAATTGAGGAGTAACCTAAATTACGACTTCTGAATGAACATATTTATAACACTGATTGTGCAATTCTCAATAATACTTTCGATTAATAATACTGATTTTGTTTTAATTTTTGTGTCGCCATCTAACAAACAACTGACATTTGAGTGATTTCCCGCTATAACGAATAAAATGCTTTAATCAAGTTGGCTGTACGTTAGAGTTTTGGTTGAAGAAATTAGATAGGCAAATAGGCAGAATAGCTCCACCAGTGTTCTGAACATCGTTATCTAGATGAACAATTTCAGTAATAGTACAAGGAAATATGGATGAATATAGTGCAGTAAAATATCCAACAGGCTGTAGATAGAAATTAATGTTAGCACTGAGTCAGCACAGAGCCTTATGGCATAGAACAATAGTATATATTGTATATACACCAAAGAGTATATATAAAACAATTATTCTATGTTTATAGTCTTTGCTTATGGTAAGTTATTTCCATACCAACAGCATGATACAAATTCCTTGTATCATGTACCAACAGTTCAACGTCGGCGTGACCTTTCGTTGCTCTGACGTTTGAACACTGGAATTATTTTGTATCCATGTCCACACTGCCACCACAGAAGAGGGGTTTACTCCTCTTTGCTGCCACACTGAAACCATACCAAATATCCAGTACACGTACTGCTTAATATCAAAGAGAAAATATATAATGATAATACTAATACCTTCATTCAGAGAAGAAAGAAACATATGTGAATCCTTACTAGCAAAATGAGAGAAAATGAATTAAATTGGTAAACAATAAGTGCTGATGCACTTGTTTCGTACATAATCAGTCGAATGAAATAGGTACAGAAATATGATCGAAATATGAATAAGATACATAAAGTATAAATATATACATATAATATATATATATATATATATATATATATTGAAGATTGACGTTTGACCATTTATGACAGTGGCATAGATTAGAAATCCCAATTTCTAATCTGTGACAGTGGCTTTAGCAAGTTTGTTGCTCCATGTCAAAATTTAAAATATGGCGGACGTTCATAAGGTTGTGCGAAATTCTGAACGAACCCAAAATCGAATACCAAACATGAGAGTAGCAAGTGGTCCTCGAGTTGTTACAATAAATAAAACTGACACAGGTTTTGGTTTCAATGTTAGGGGACAAGTGAGTGAAGGTGGTCAACTTAAGAGCATAAACGGCGAATTATACGCCCCTCTTCAACATGTCAGTGCAGTCTTGGATAATGGTGCTGCTGAAATAGCTGGAATTCGAAAAGGAGATAGGATACTGGAGGTGTAAGTCTTTTTCCCAAATATTTTTGTCAAAAATTATTCTTCTATGCTGAATTCAGTTGTGCCTAACTGCCCTAACTTGGATTTCAAAATGTTTGGCAAAGTTTCTAATACCTACTCTACAAATAGCTGAAAATATTGTAGAACCATTGCAATCTGATATTTGTTTATGAGTTCTGATTGAACGCAGAATATTATACGAAAAGTATGTACTAAAAATATTTGAAGTTTCAGTAAACCATTTTTTGAATCAAACTGACATCAACTTGATGTCTGATTTGAACTAGAATAGTCATGATTCGGGTAATTTCATGAACTTTAATCTTCAGGAATGGCGTTAATGTTGAAGGCTCTACACACAAACAGGTTGTTGATCTAATCAAATCAGGAGGAGATGTTTTAACACTGACTGTTATATCTGTAACACAGCAGGTAATTAAATATCATATCATGTGATGTTACTGTAGAGTTGCTATCTTGTAATGAATCTGAAATTACATTTCAGGAAGCTGAACGTTTAGAACCTACCGATGACAGTCAGATTTACTATGACTATAGTGAAAAACGATCATTGCCCATAAGTATCCCTGATTATAACCATAGTGAAAGATGTGGAGAAAGATATGTGTCTTTCAACATATACATGGCTGGACGCCATTTATGCTCTCGGAGATACAGGGAATTTGTAAAACTACATAATGACCTCAAAAAAGAATTCATGGGTGAGCAACAAATCATTGTTCACATCATATCATCATATTGATTCAAATTGTTTCAAGGCTTCACATTCCCAAAATTACCTGGAAAATGGCCATTCACTATGAGTGAACAACAGTTAGATGCTCGTCGAAGAGGTTTGGAGCAATATTTAGAGAGAGTTTGTGCTGTGAGAGTCATAGCAGAGTCTGATATAATGCAAGAGTTCCTAACAGATCATGAGGATGAACATAACAGTAGTCCAGTTGATCTTAAAGTACATAAACATTATGCCAAAATAAAATACAAAAATTATCAATCAAAGCATCTGGAAAAACTAGAAAATTGTAAAGTAAAAAATCTGATAACACAGGATCATAGGAGAACACCCTCTCAAAAATCTAAATCATTGAACATGAGTTGTATGCTTGGAAGGTTTCGTAGACTACAATCCTTCGAGTAATTATTCTGAAGTTGAAGGCATGATAAGATTTTATCACATAATAGTTGATTATCAAATGCTCAAATTAGTCAGTTGAAAGATTAGAGTTTGTAATAATATGTAAAAATTCATTCAAATAAGGTTTCAAATATTTTTTTTATTTTTAGGTATTATTACCTGATAGAGAGATAGTAACAGTGTCACTTAGGAAAAGTTCTAGTGCTGAAGAAGTATATCAAGCAGTTATTAAGAAAATAGGAATGAAGAGAAATATAGCCAATTACTTTTATTTATTTGAAATAGTTGAATATAATTTTGGTGAGTACTCAACTGAAAATGTTTCCTTGAGTGGATACTTGAAGTCAATTTTTCATTTTGAAGTATGTTTCTCACTTTGAGAGTTATAGGAAATGAGAAGTGAATGAAATTAACAATCAATGATTGAATGGAAAGATATAACTCAGAAGTTAAATGGGGTCAAATGAACTCTAGCATTGAATTCATTCAGGTGTTATTGTATGTGTTATTAGATGAAATAGTTTCATTTGGATGTTGTTTGAGGTCAAATCAATGAGGTATATCGAATATGTTATGGAAAATCATTTGGGCAATATTCATTTTGTGGTCACAGTTATTTGTTCAGACATTATAGGTTTGTAGATAATATTCAATCTCTATGGTTAATTTTATCAATTTCATATTATGAAAAAGTATAAAAAACAATATTTCATCATTCAGTTGAAATAAATAGCATTGGATATATGATTGTATTTGTTTCTTTCACAGAAAGAAAATTACAACCCAGTGAATATCCCCATAATTTATATATTCAGAATTATAGCACAGCCACCAGTACATGTTTGAGTATCAGAAAATGGCTGTTCTCCATAGACAAGGAATTGAGTTTAATGAAAGATCCCCAGGCCATGTCTTTTCTATTCTGGCAGGTATGTGTTTATGTGTGTATGTGTATATTAGTCAAGGAATAGAGTTTAATGAACGATTCCTAGGCCATGTCTTTCTTATTCTGGTAGGTATGAAAATGTGTGAATAAATAATATACCCCTGTTATGCCTGAGTTATTTCCTACATACAGTTAGGTCCAGTGAACTTGTAGTGCATCTACTATCATTTTCTTTGTATTTATTGAGCATACAGATACTAGATACCATATCTGGGTACCTCAATTATCTAAAATTCATTGTAGAAATGGATCAAATGTATGATTAAAATAGGTTCTATAAAATTTCCATGCATTTTCTTTGTCATGTCCTTGCAATAGTTGATGGAGGATTGTTTAATAGGTACCGAATGATCAGTTACATTTTGACCTATTTTGAATGCTTTAATCTTTAGAAACTATTCGAGATATAGATATGGGTATATACACAAATACAGAATGTAGCTGGATCAAAATCTCAGATCCTGATGAATATATAGATACCAAAGTCTAAATGATCTATATCAATACAGAGAATGAACTTCACTTACTATGATCAATTAGAATTTCACATCAACTGCAGAAACCTCAGCCTACATTCTTTCTGAACTAGTTCATCTGGAATATTTCCATACAAAATGTAGATAGTTGACAAAAGTGGAAGAGGAAGTTCAGTCTCTATCTTGGACATTGACTGAATGAATGCTGCCCTCTGATTAGTTAGTATTCTTCCCTTTGTACTATAAATTCATCATTAAGAACAATCATTATCACTGAGTTTATTTATCAATGCTCTACTATCAAGTTACAAATACAAAATATACATACGAAACTCAAAATTAAAAAACCTAGCCTATAACCTATGAAAACATCCTTTATAAAGTGGCAAATGTTCTTCCTAAAGCGTGCTAAACTAGTACATGATCTTATGTATAGTGAAAGCTGTTGTTAGTCAAAATAACTCTCAGCTTTGTCAAGAAGATTATTTTTTGACATTATCCCAGTTTCATGGAAATCTTGGCTATTTTTTATTATTGGTGCTATTCATACATAGTATTCACACAAGTCAACAAAGTTTCACAATATATGGTATAATAAATATTCAAGAAATATACTAACATGAAATATATATATATATATATATATATATATGTAAAGAATTTAGAACATGTTTATAGTAAAATGAAATGTATATACAGGTTGAGTCAAAAATGTGTACCGAGCTTTCTGGAGGTGATGGTACATTGAAAAATAAGTATAGTATGATCAATAAACTTATGGCCCATAATGCATATTAAGGAAGATATATCCTTCCGAAGTTGATAAAATTGAAATAATTTCTCCGCATAACTTCTAACGATGAAAGCCACCAGATTGAAACTTTCTGCATAAATGTATATTGTTAAAATACATTTTTTCATTACACTTCTACATTTCTCATATTGTTATAAAGGGTGTTTTTAGAAGGTGAGTCATGATTTTTTTGGGACATCTTCTTTCCTTGTATTCGTTTTGGTAAAAAAATGGAAACATTCGATAGAGCGAAAAAAATTACATGAAAAAGGTACTCTTATCCAAACACAAAAAATTGAACCGTTTTCAAGATATCTGAGTTTTTTTAGTCACACGATGTCAGTAGATTAATTCATCACGAAATTCATGGGTAACAATATTTTGGCAGTCCATGAATGATTAATTTTGTACTTGATTTTGTCGATTATATTACCTTCCTGTGCCGTTAATAAGCAGCAATAAGTACATAACAACAAGTCTGTCCCAACGAGGTTTGGATAATAATAAAAGTTTGAAAACGTTTTTAGTAGTTTTAATTAATAATTTTAAATGGAAAGAGAGTGATGAAACAAATTAAATTAGCTGTTTAAAATTAAAATGTCCACTGATTTCGGTAATACAGATTCTGGGGCGTTAACGTAAATTATTCATCAAACCGTTCATAGTTTGGTGATCATTTTTTAACAACGTAAATTCATTTGAAATTTATCTGACTCAGCTCCTCAACATTTCGAATTCCAGTTGCATAAACCCTAGATTTCATGTAACCCCAGATCGAGAAATCTAGTGGATTAAGGTCAGGTGAACGAGCGGGCCATGAAATAGGAGCGTCTATGCCTCGTCCTATCCACCTATTAGAAAAATTATCATTCAGCCAATCACGTACAACTCTTACGTAATGAGGTGGTGCTCCATCATGCATAAAGTAGATTTCCCTTCGTATGTTAAGAGGGATGTCTTCTAATATCGTACTCAACTCATTTTTCAAGAAGCTGAGGTACATTGCACCATTCAGAGACCCTAGGAACATGTAGTATCCAACGAATTTGTTACCTAAAGTCGCAGCCCTGACATTTACTTTGAAATTATATTGAAAATGCATAACTTTAACTACGTGTGGATTTTCGTCAGCCCAGAAATGAGTGTTGCGCGAATTGAAAACACCGTTCTTGGTAAAAGTTGCTTCATCTGTGAACAATATTTTGTTCAAAAACTCAGGACATCTTCGAGTTTGTTCCAGCAACTCTTTGCAAAATCTCACCCTTATTTCGTTGTCACGCGGTAACAGTTCTTGTACCTGCAAATAATGATAAGGGTGTAGCTGTTGCTCTTTGAGAATCCTGGCAACATTCGCTTGTGTTGTGTCTATTCGTCTTGCTAATTTCCTAGTACTTATTTCCGGATCCTGTTCCACAGTATTTAATACTTCTTCTTCAACTTCTACAGTTCTCGCACTTCTTGGTCGGCCACCATTTGTATTTTTCATTTTTAAATATCCTGTTTCACGCAGTCTTGCACAATCCTCAAAACTGTTGTCGAATTTGGAACGCGTCGAGCGGGAAACATCTCTGCATAACGTCTTACGGCAGCATTTGCATTTCCAAAGCACTCGCCAAACATTAAAAGAATATCAGTTTGTTCAGGGAACGAATAACCTGCCATTTCTTGAAATCTCAGTTGAAAATCGCAGTAATAATATAAGCAGAAAAACCACACGAGGAAATTAATTACAACAATGTTGATGACATGAACGTCAAAATCAAGAACAGAATTGTTCATGGCCTGCTAAAATATCGTCACGGATGAATCTCGCGATGAATAAATCTGCTGAAATAATGTCACTACAAAAATTCAAATATCTCGAAAACGGTTCAATTTTTTGTGTTTGTATAAGAGTACCTTTTTCATGTAATTTTTTTCGCTCCATCGAATGTTTCATTTTTTTTACCAAAACGAAAACAAGGAAAGAAGAGGTCCCAATAAAATCATGACTCACCTTCTAAAAACACCCTTTATAACAATATGAGAAATGTATAAGTGTAATGAAGAAATGTAGAAGTGTAATGAAAAAATGTATTTTAACAATATACATTTATGCAGAAAGTTTCAATCTGGTGGCTTTCACCGTTTAGAAGTTATGCGGAGAAATTATTTCAATTTTATCAACTTCGGAAGGATATATCTCCCTCAATATGCATTTTGGGCCATAAGTTTATTGATCATACTATACTTAGTTTTCAATTTATCATCACCCCCAGAAAGCCCGGTACACATTTCTGACTCACCCTGTATAGATAAAAAGGTGGATATTTTATATTACTGTTGTTTAGAAAATCAGTAATGGAGTAGAAGGCGTTGTGTAGAAGGTATTGTTTGACCTTATGTTTGAATTGGTTTTCATTCAATAATTTCATTTTGTTTGGAAGGGCATTGTACAGGATGATTCCATAATATCCAGTTCGGTTTCGAGTTTCAGTTAGTCTGTAGTAGTTTATATCAAGAGTGTTTCTGGTCCTAGTAGAATGAGAGTTAATTTGGTCCCTGGTAATATAATTCCCAAAGTTCCTTTTTACATAAACTAGACATTTATAAATGTAAGTACAAGGTACTGTTAAGATTTTGTGGCTTACAAACATATCTTTACAGTCGTCTCTGAATTTCAATCCAGTTATGATTCGGAATGCTCTCCTTTGCAGATAAAAGACATTGTCAGCAGAAGTAGAGTGGCTCCATACCAATATGGCATATGTAATGTGAGAATGGATAAGACTATGGTATGCTGTTAGTAAGGTTTTTAGTGTAACTGTACCAAATGAGTTTCTTGGTAAATAAATGTTTTTTGATATCTTCTTCGAAACATAAGCAGTGTGGTAATCAAATGTCATTTTTGGGTCCAGGTAGACTCCTAGGAACTTTATGGATTCAGGGTTTGGTGTGTCGATTTTGCGTAGAGTAAATATCATTTTTTTCTGTTTTGGATCTATTGAGATTAAGGTTATTAGTGGTGAACCAATTTTTTGCATTTGACTGTATGTTGATGTCATTTGCTAGTAATAGAGATAGATCAGGACCTGCTGTTGAGAGACTAGTATCGTCTGCAAACATTATTGTCAGAATGTTCTCTTTTACTGAATTTGGAAAGTCGTTCACATGGACAAGAAAGAGTACTGGGCCAAGGACCGATCCTCGAGGAACTCCTGTCTTTATTTCCAGTAAATCAGAAGACTTGCTGTTGACTTTGACAAATTGATGTCGGCCACTTTGATAGGAATTCGTAAGGGATATACTTCCACACTGAAGCCATAGTAGTTCAAGAGGATATTGTGTGATATGCAATCAAAAGCCTTAGTCAAGTCTAGAAACTGAGAGCTTATATATTCATTATTTTCAAACCCAGAGCGGTTGTTTCTGAACCCATACTGGTTGGTGTTGAAAAGGTTATAATTTTGATAGTGTTCATCTAATTGGAATTTCAGAGTAATTTCATAGACTTTGGAGAGTGTGGGAGGTATTGAGATAGGCCTGTAATTTTTAGGATCATCCCTTTTTGTGAACTGGTACTACCTTCGATACATCAGGAAATTATTTTCGGTTATACTTTCATTGATTAAGTTGGTAAACTACTCAATATATTTTCTGCGATATTCACAAAGAAATGATCGAAGTCATTTGGCAAAATTTTTTCGATTTGTTATTTATAGTTTTTCTTTTACTATTCATAATTTTCCACATTGCTTGTTTGGGTGTATTTTTTGCCTTGTTTAGTACATGACGGTACGTGGTTCTGTATTTTTTTAGTTTTTGTTCATTTTGTTCAGTGGGAAATATTTAAAAAAAATTCATGAATGAAACTTAAAATATATTTGATACAAGCCTCGATTTTTCAGGGAAGACGAGCTGAATCACCAGTTTGATTATAGCAGTAAATGGGGTTTATATCACTTTTGGGAAATTTGTAAACAAATTGTCTAATGAACTATTTTTTCTGGTAGGGGTAAAAATAGTGGGTAGGAGGCCGAAGGATTTGAATAAGTTCAAAGTATCTTGAGTAGTTTTATTGTTACTATTGTGAAATGGTACATTTAAATCTCCACAAAGTATGAGGTATTTTGAGCAAGTGAAAAATATTTCTAGTGCGTTATTCATCTTACCAAGGAAGTTTTGGAAATTTCCGTTTGGCGATCTATATACTGTCATTACCCTAGCATTTTCTGTTTCAATTGCTGACATCTGGTAATCACCTACTCTCAATTTGATAACTCATTGTCAAGTTATTATATTATTATCAAGTTATTTCTGTTGTGAAAGCATTTTGCTGTTATATGGTGGAGAAAATATCGTGTGAAATTCGCATATATATATATATATATCCCGCACACCTCACATATTCAAAATGTAGTCTGATAACATACAACATATAATATCCTATAAATGAAAATAATTTTCATAAACACCAGTCTTCGCTTTATACTCATGAATTCTCAACATTCATGCATATATCTGATGTAAATATATATTTATTTATTTTCAACATTGTTCTGATAACCTATCTGTAAATTTAGTAATTCAGATTCATCCGATCCAGTGATATAATAAACAATTGTAGCACAGTATTCAGTAGCACTAGAAGTAGTTGATTTGTTTTCACTGTTTTCTAGGTAATATACAGAACACGTTTTTAAAATCCAATTCACTATTGATATTTGTTCTAAATATTCATATTCTGTTACCATTAACTACTACCACCAATAAAGGACTAACCAAAAAGCATGATATCATTTTATCTTGAGTTAAGTTCCTAAGCTCCATTATATAATATTATCATTGTTTTCTTCGTGTCGACATACTTTAGTTTTTATACCTTGGTTTAGTTTTAGTTTTAATACCTTCTGTATTTTTCTTTCAAATATTCCATTGATAATAGTTCCTTCAACTGAAATAATTGTATGATGTAAAGATTAATCTGACCCCTGAAATTTTTTTAATCCGTGCTATTCCAATTGACCGTGGCAGCACTATAACGTCTGTCTTGAGAATAAGTTAAAGTAACTTTGTCGTTTAGGCGGTGGACGAAGTGAACAGAGGGTGCATAAGGGCGGGGGAGCGCCTGTACCAGCTGAAAGCGCTCCAAGACAAAACCCGCGCCGTTGAATACATGGAGCTGGCCCGCGAACTGCCCGGCTACGGTGAAATAATGTTTCCCCACTGCGCTTGTGACTGTCGCAAGGAGGGGCACGTCGTGCTTTCAATCGGCGTCGGCGGCATCAAGTTGCACGCTTGCACCGAGGACGGCACTCTCGAAAGTCAGGTGATCATGTTGGAGTGGGACTCTTTGCGGCAATGGGAGATAGACGAAGAAGGTAAGAACTGATTTCATTTATTCATTTTTCACTTATAATTGCATGAGATTTCAACGGGTAAATTTGAGTTGTTTAATGAATAACTGTTGTCTACCAATTAGACGAGAAAAACTGTCAACTATTAAAGAGGTTTAAGTTTTTGGTTTTTAATATAACATCACTATCAACGACAGAAAAATCGGAAATTCAGTTTTTTGAAAATAACTCAAAAACGGAAAATTATTTCACAGATTTTTGCGAGTCGTTTTATTGGTCCTCCAATCGCAAAATTTGGCCCATTTAACCAAATCTGTATCTCTCTTAATTTCGGAGATGCCCATACTGGCCCTCTTTTTCGTGTATAAACTGACTACTGTATAAAATGTTGTATATAATGACACTGCATAAATTCTAAATTTCAACATCTATCCATTTTGTCATCTATAAACAATCAAATGTGGATTATGAATCTGAATCAATAGTATTTGGACATGATAAAGATCTATTCATTATAATAGAATGATAATTCATAATGAATTACCGCAAAACTGGAAAAAAATTTTAAAATCAAGCACTGAAAAATTTAAAAGTGACTGAAAGAATACTTATTTTTCTGAATTCTTCTAATTTCATTCCTAGGAGAGCAGTGGTTGTGCTATGACCGGTCCTAAAACCGTGCTGATGTATAAGTAAAATTTCATTTTTCTTGACATAATCATATACTCGATCGTGAACAGATTTTTCCAGAATTTTAGACATGGCAGGCAATATATTAATAGGTCGGATATCTGTGAAATTTTCAGGTTTACTAATTTTGTTTATAGGAAATATCAAAGATTTTTTCCAAGGCTCCGGATATGTACCATCCATGAGACATTTATTAATTATATAAGTGATAATTAATTGGGGTGAGATAAGGAATGCATATTTCACATTTTAAAAGAAATTTCGTCACTGCCAATTGCATTTCTCTTAATATTGTGAATGATATTCTCGATTACATCATCTGTGACTGGTTCCAGGTGAAATGTCAAGTCTTGAATGAAAATACCGGTATTATAAAATTCCTTTGTATCGGCAGAGGGCTCAAAGACAACATTATTAACCGATTCAATAAAATGCTTATTCATGTCTTCTGTGTTTTGCAAATGATCTGGAATTGAAGTTTTGTTTTTTTTATTGACTATATCAAATAAATGTAGAGTATTCCATAAATTCTTTGAATCATTTTGATTTTGTACGTAACTGAGATATCCTTTTTTTCCCGTCTTGTTGCCATTGTTACCATATTTCTCAAGTTTTTATTATGAATCCAATCATTTACATTTCTTGTTCTTTTATATTTAGATGTGCTTTTTTTTATTTCGAATCATAATCTCCAGGGTATCAGTTAGCCAAGGTGCTTTATTTTTACCTATTCTATCTATAAATCAAAAGTATCCACAATTTCATTCACATCATCTAATAGATAAAGATCGTACCATGGCATTAGTATGAGATCCTCATAAAAATCATCATAAGAAAAGTATTTGAAATCACGATAGGTTCGGAAAATTTGTTTTTGTTTATCATATTTCATCTGCGTTCAGGGTATGTGTGTCGATCATCAAATCCGGGCTGCTTGCCGCTATTATGTCAATCAGAGTGCTGCTGATATTGGTCACCCTCGTTGGTTCATTATTCAGTACTGGTAAACCATAAGCTTCTAGAAAATTATGAAACTCAACAGTATTTCTATTTGTACTGTTCAGAAAATTTCACATTTATATCACCGCCTAAAATGATTTCATCCACCTGGGTTAAAACAACAGGAAGTGTATCCTCTGATACTTAAATACAATCAGCAACCCTTGTGTTTGGTGGTCGGTACAGGCCCCCAATTGCAATACAGGAATTATTGATTTTTAAACTCACCCACAAGTGCTCCACCGTACTTGTTTCACATTCAATTTGGAATTTAGTTGCCTGAATATTATTTTTGTAATACAAAGCCACTCCCCCTGCCCTTCCAGAATGATCTTGTCGTATTATTTCAAATCCATCAATACTAACGATTTCTGTTGACATATTATCCGATAACCATGTTTCAGTTACGACAACGATATCAAAGTCATGTCTTCTGATCAATTGTTTGAAGAAGTCAAATCCGGTAAACAGTGATCTAACGTTCAAAGTGGCAACAGTGAAAAACATAACAGTGCTCTTCCAAAAACCTCTATACTTACAAACCTAAAAAAAGAAGAGCGTTGAAAACAAACAGATGATGAAAATGCAATGTGTACCAAGAGAGAAAGAGAGAGATATGTTAGAGAGATATCCATATGTTTGTAGTCATGTTTTTGACATGAGTTGTATGTAAACAAATGATTACTGATACCTATATGCTACATATCTTTCATTGCCATAAAATGAGTATGAAATTAGTATATGATGATTGAAATAAAACAATGATCCAAAAAAAAAATAATAATAAACAAAATGAAAAAAAAACAAAGTTTTGTTATCTACCATAATTATGCATGGAATCAAAACATACATAATACTCAACCATATAATGGCATCAAATAAGAAGAACTTAGTGAAAACGTAATCCTACATAGATCTCTGAAGTACTGTTTACTCATCTGTATTGGATTTTATTCCGAAGAGTTTCTGAAGGTCCTGCATAGTCGGTTTAACAGTTTTGTTATCGATGATAATCCTTATATTTCCATCCACAGTCCAAACATTCTTTGAACCATACTCAGTTGCGGCAGCACTAACTGCTTTCAAGCGGAAAGGTGTCAGATCTTCCCTAATCATGATTTTCGAACCTTTAAGTATTTTCTTCGCATTTTAAACACTATTTGATTCTATAATCAGGAAACTTCACAAAACATGAATTGTTTGGTAACTTATAACTGAATTCAATATCATTGCTAGTAAAATCTTTGATTCTCAGATTATTTTTCACAAATTCAGTCAGTATTTGTACTGGAGAGCTTTGATCACCTGTGTCTATCCCATATATTCGCAGATTGCATCTTCGAGTATATTGTCAATATTGAAAATTTTTATTGTATTGCTTTCGATATTCTTCTGAGCAGTTGACCTGTTGAACGATATATTTTATTTGAGTCTCAACCATTGTGGAATCTCCGGTATTCGATCTTAGATCTCGACTAGATTGTGACGCACTGAGCGTTTTGGAACTATGCGGCATCGCTCAAATTGATCGTGAGATGACGACTGAGAGACTGAAGACTGCCTGAAAACCTGTAGTACAACGCGCAGCCCGAGGTGATAGATAGGTGAATACGTTTCCACCTCCGTTTCTTCCAAATTATCGTTCGCGCAATGATTTGCGCACAGCTGCTGGATTGTTCGATAAAATTGGCACTTTTTATTCCAGTTCGATGATCAGTGTGATTACATTCATTCAAACATCGGCTATGTTTTATATCATTAGTTGTGACCACTAGCACCAATCGATGAAGAATAACTAGCACTTTATAACTATGTAAATTTTTCCTTATTTCATCTGTATACTATTGATCATAGAAATTTCGGCGAACAACTGACACGACACTATTCACTTGTCGCCATGTTGATTGTCGATTGTCGATCAGAGAGGATCTTACTAAGGAGCAATTGAAAATTGTTGGGGAAGCTTCCAAACGAGTGGCATCGGCTGCAAAAGTATGGACAATTAATGGGAACGTTTTCATTAAGCTTACTCAGCAAAATGTTTTCAATGTAGCAATAAGGAAGATTTCTTCAAAATAGCTGTTTAATGTGATCATTATTTGGTGAGTCATAGAACATATTTTTCAGTAAACAGATTCTCTTGTTTCATATATATATCCTCTATTGATGTACTTCAAGATTTTATATGATTAAGATGCAGCATTGCTTGTTTAATTCGCGTTCATCGTGAGAACCCCTGTATAGCGGAAAACTTGAAAAACTCCCAGGTATTTTATAGTCAGTTCCACAAAATGAACTGCCACAAAATTTATTAATTTTTTATGAAAATGATGAACGGGTTGATACTGGTTTAAATTTCGGAAGAAATTAATGACCTGTTTGTGTATGAAACTATTTGTGGAATAAATACAAATGCTAAAGGATGCAATGGTTGAGTATCATAAAGCTCTGTTGCCCTTATATCGTTCCGAATATTTTACCCTCATAATAAATTTCTGTTTAACCAAGATTGTCTGCCCAAGTGTCTGGAAGAGAGCCATTGTGAAGTTCTGCCTGAAAAACAGATTCTAATGGAATTTAAAGATTTGAGGGTAATAAGTATTCTGCCTGTATTGTCAAAAATCCTTGAGAGAGCCATAGAATTTCAAATTAAAAACCATCTTTTGTATTTTTCTGTATTGCCTTCTGTTCAATCGGGATTTCGAAAAGGCACAACCGCTCTTTTACATATTGCGGATGGCGTAATGAAAACAGATGATGAAAACAAATGTACGGTATTAGTTCTACTTGATTTCAGCTGGGCGATTGATACCATCAGTCATAATCTTTTGTTGGGTATTTTGGATTATATCGGTTTTTCTGGCTATGTTTGAAAGATAGACAACATATGGTTAGTATAGAGGAATACAGTTCAGATCTTTCATATCTCAAATCAGGAGTACCTCACGATTCCATACTCGGCCCGCTATCATTCTCTAAATATACTTCCTACTTACTACAGGCTCTCCACATTTGTCGAGTGCATTTATACGCTGATGATACTCAAATATATTATAGTTTCCCGGTTTCCAAGAATATATCTTGTAGGAATGTCGGAAGAATTATCTGACGTTGTTCTGTGCAAGTCATCAGTCGGTAGTAATCCTGGAATATTTACTGATCTGTCTGAATGCAAAATAATCAAGATATTTCCAACGAAAAAGAATCCTGGTGTTTTTCAAGCCGTCATTCAAGTGGATAAAAACTGCTATAAAAATATTCTGAAAGCTGGTAATTTGTTTGTGAAATATGACAATTGTACCGCCTATGAGGCTTTAGAAGTACCACGCTGGTTTAACTGCAATGAATTTCACCATTCGTCTTAAACCTGTGCAAAGTCGGTTAGCTGTCCAATTTGCAGGTCATAATGTCAAGACCTGTAGGTCCCAGACAAAAAAATTTAGCAATTGCGTGAAACTGGCGGGAAATCATACGTCATCTATTTCAGTTGACCATGCAGTTTGGGATAGAAACAATTGTGCAGCTTATAAAGCAGCGTTATCAAAACTGAAAAATGATTCAACTGGTTCTTCTATATACAATCACTAGCTCTTCCTGTCATAGAGAATTGTGTCACCATATATTTTCAAAATACTGGGGTCTTACGGTCTAAATGTGTTAAGTTTTTGAATACTAATTCTCAGAAATATTATCACATCGTTGCGTTAACTGAAACCTGGCTCAATGATTCTAACCACAATGCTGAGTTGTTCTACTAATGAATATTCCGTCTATCGTTGTGACAGAAATTACCAGGTACACAACTATACAAGAGGGGGAGGGGTTCCCACCAAATGCAATTATCTCAGCATTATACAAATTCCTACCAATCTTCGAGATATCTCAATTTAATACAGTGTACAATCAGAACGGTAATATGCTGGATCTTGTCTCATGCAACGATAATTGTTCAGTAGGTAAATCCCTGGTATGTCTAGTCAACCCTGATAATCATCATCCCCTATTAAATATTTTTTGCAAAATCGGTACTTGTCACAACTTGAAGAGATACTTTCCTATTTCTTCTCAGAATGAATATAACTTTAAATAGGCGAACTTTCCACTGCTATATCAACGATTTACTAATTTGATTAGACTTTTCTCGAAGCGTTTGATGAAGCCGATGATGCTTGTACATACTTTTACAGTAAATTGTATACTGCTTTAGATGAATGTATCTAATAACATGGAATACAATAGCCAGATACTTGAAAAGCCCTCAGATATTCTAAATGAGTTTGCAAGTTTTTTTGCCAGCTCCTATACTGTAAGCTCCCAAGATATGTCTGATAGCGAGTCATTAGTCACGAGAATTCTCAATGTTTCATCTTTCCACGAAGCAACATCGGGCGTCCCTCAAGGTAGTAATCTAGGTCATCTATTGTTCAAGATCTTCATCAATAATATAGTTGACATGATTGATACCGAAAATATAATTTTTGCAGACGATTTCAAGATAGTTACATACATTTTAGATATTCACGATTGCCATGAACTATCCTTGAATTTAAGCCGTCTTCAAGATTGGTGCACTGCTAATAATTTGGAGCTAAATGCAGCTAAACGTAAGGTCATGTCTTTTACTCGTAGTAATGATCAAATTACAAAATAAATTACTGTACCCTGGAAAGACCACTCACTTTCACGGATTTAGGTATAACGTTTGACTCAAAACTGTCTTTTACATATCATATTGATAATGTCACATCAGCAGCAAACAGACTGTATGATTTCATAGCACGTTGTTCGAAAGACTTTCAGCAACCAGAGACATTGAAAACGTTATATTACTCATATGTTAGATCTAAAATTGAACATGCAGCCAAAATTTGGTGTCCTCATTACTTGATACACATACAGAAGCTCGAGTCGGTCTAACGTCGTTTCTTGAAACTTCTATCATTTAAAGTAGATAAGGCCTACCCACAAATCGAAATTCCCAACAACTCACTGTTGGAGAGACATGGCTTAGCTAGTTTAGCTTTTCGCCGCGAGTCGCAGTCAATGATTTTTTTTCTCAAAATTATTCATGGTCAAATTGATTACGATTAACTTAATTCCAATGTACCTAGAATTACCTCTAGAGCTGGCAATACATTTTATTTATCAACTCCTCGTACAAATGTCTTGAAATATTCACCTCTTCATGGGATATGCACAACGTGTAATTCGACGGCTTACCAACTCGATATCTTCTGTTGTAAAATTTCAAGTATCAAATCTTTTTTATATATTATCTCTTATCGTATATTTAATACTGTACATTTCTGTTCCGTAATTGAGTATATACCTGTTGGAACAGTGTAGATGAATAAATAAAAAATTAATAAATAAAATGGCAGACAATGCTTGTGACCTTATTAATGCAGATCCAAATAGATTTGTTGAATTGGCAACGGACCATCGTTTCTTTATCAACCCCAGTAAATCAAATGTAATGATCTTTGGTCCAAAATATCATCGGTCTATAGTGACTGATTCTGCGAATTGCTGCATTCGACATGAACCACTGGCTATTGTCAGTGAAGCAACAAATCTTGGTGGATGTAGAGCTGAGATAAATAGACTAATACAATGTGCCTACTCTCATATCGCCTAATATCTGCATAGAAAAAATTACATATCGTGCAGACATTCACAACTTGAATATTCGATATAAAAATTCAAAACAGAAGTTTTCAGGCAGTTTTTTAGGACCAAATTTGTCAAACGTTTAATTTTATCCCCACCTCACTTTTATCCCCAACAATTCAATTTCATCAAATTTAAAACTAAATATAAAGACTGGAAAAGGAAAGGAAATGCTTGATATCTTATCCAGAATAATAATAATAAATAATAAATAACATTCTTGAGGTACGGTGTTTGTTCGTATTCCGATCATAAAATTATGTATGGAAATCAGTTTTTTTTATCCCCAGGGTTAAGTGGAAGAACATCTTCCGTGATGCATAGCATTACTGACGATGAACTTCGCCCTCCAAATATTTATTTATTTATTTGATAACAGGACAACGACAGACCACACGGTCCAAATTGTTGTCCACGACTACAGTATTTTGGTGTACAGATGTTTCAATATAGTTATAGTAACATTATCAATAATGGACGTGAAACTTAAATATCCTCAGGGTTGAACACATTGAGAAAATGAGAAAGTTTCGATTCATTTGCAACTCAAATACTTTTCTAACAAATTATAAGAGATATATCTATCAATAAAATATATAGTAGTGATATCTGAACAATAATGAGGAATAATATAATTAGGGGTGCACGGGAATTCCCGGCGATACCACAAAGCCGGCCCGATCTGGCCGGATTTGTGATTTCCCAACTTTCGATCAGATATATTTCGTAATTGGTCAACAGTGAAGGGTGTGCGTGTTTCCTTGCCTATGATATACCGGCGGCTGTGGTTCCCCGACTTCTTTTCAATTTTTTATCATTGGCAGGTGGCTGCTATTCTCCAATTGAATGAGTAGAGTTGTTTTAATTTTGTTAATGTTGATTAAACATTAATATTCAAATGAACAGTAATTTCTATCTAGGTAAAAATTAGTAAAATTAGTGAAATTAATAGTAATTAACACTCTGCATACTGTAGCTAGTTTGAAAAAGAGTAAAAATAAATCAGCCTCAATATTTTCAATGTTTTTCGTATGAAAATAGGCATGCACATACATTTTAAATTTAGGTCCAAATACAGTAGGTGCTTTTCATTTTCAATTTAAAAATATTCAATGAAAACTGAAAAGGATCAACTGAAGAAAAATTTCTATTATGTAACCTTGATATTCTATGCAGTGGCGAGTTATCTCCCTAGTTGGTGAGACAGAATGATATAGTAAACAATGTGTTGTGTCTTAGAGAACGTGAGGGAACATGTAATGAAAAATTTGATAATAATTCTGGAGCGTCTACTGTGTTGTTTAGAATTTTATACAAGAAAAATATATCTGATTGTTGGCGGCGAGCCTCTAGTGAATAGAAGTGGAACTGTTGTCTCAGCATGTGTGTGCTGGCGAGGTTATTGTATGTGCCATTGACTTCACAGTCAATAAATCTCAAAAATAAATTTGTTTTGAAGCAACTCTAGTCTCATGTTAGTGCGACAGAATGATATAGTGAACAATGTGTTGTGTCTTAAAGAACGTGAGGGAACATGTAATGAAAAATTTGATAATAATTCTGCAGCGTCTACTGTGTTGTTAAGAATTTTATACAAGAAAAATATATCTGATAGTATTCATAAAAGCGATCTAGATCGCGTTGAGTTAGGAGGCTGTCGCCTAGAACTTTTGACAACCGAGAATATTTTCAAATCGTCAGTGGAAAGTAAAAATTTACAAGATATGAAGCGTGTACTTATGTCGTTCAGGAATATCACGAACAGTTTATATAATAATATGTTATGATCAATTTTGTCGAAAGCTTTTCCTGAAATCGGTGTATACAGAGTCCACCTGGGTCTGACAGTCCATGGCAGATACGACATACTCGCTATAAGAAACAAGGTTTAGTTTCAACAGATCTTTTTGATATAAAACCATGTTGTTCTCGAATAATACATCCTTTTACTGAAAAAATAAGTATTTTATGTACAATGATTTCGAGTACTTTACTTGAAATGTTGACTTTGCATATCGGTCGGTAGTTACTAACTGAGCATTTTTCGCCACTTTCGAAAATTGGTACGACAAATGCTTCCTTTCATTTCTTTGGGAATGTGTATTCTCTGAAGGATCTATTATAAATGATGGTTAGAGGAACGGCTAAACTGGAGGCACATTTTTTTTATGAAGAAGGATAGAATGCCATCAGGTCTACTTCCTTCATTTTCATCTAGTGTGCAAAGTATATCTAGTACTTCATTTTCCTCCACAGCTATTTTACCAAGTACATTCCTTTCAGTTCCAGGGAAATTTCTTAGAGTTTGTTCATAAGGTTGAAAAACACTTCTGAAGAATTTTGAGAAAAGATTGCATTATGCTCCTTCTGCTCTTTCATTATCTAACTTCATTGAATTGGGTAGGTTGTTATTTCTATTTTTTGAGGATACGAAATGCCAAAATTTCTTCGAATTATTCGGAATATCGGTTTCGAAAGAATTTACGAAGTTACGGTAGTCCATTCGTATCAGTTGCTTTATCCTACGTCGAAATTGAGAGAACGCTAGGTAATCTGTTAGAGAATTTGAATTCTTCTATTTTTTATGTGCTTTGGTTTTTGCAGTTAATAATTCAATGGTGTTCTGGGTATAGTAGGACGGGTATTCGCTATGAATTCTTTCCTAAGGTACAAAAATTTCCAATGAAGTTATAATTTTTTTCATAAAGTATGGTTAAACAGTCATCTACAGTTGAACAGTTCAGAAATATATTGATCCAATCAATATTCGAAATTTCACGGTTTATATCGACATAATTACCTTTTCTGAAGTTGTTAATACCTCTCAAGTTTGTTTTCAGCTTCTTTAGCGGTGTTAATGATAAATCGAATTCTACACTCACATGATGGGGATCTTCCTTCACCAGAGGCTCACGATGTTGCAATATTTCTATTTACAAAGAATGAGGTCTAGTATTCTATTGTTTACATTCTTCAGATAATTAAATTGTAAAAGACATAGCAAATTGTTCAGTTCCGTGAACTTTGGTTCTACTAAATCAGGAGTTAAAAATGAGCAGTTTTGCTTAAATTCCCAAGATGTATTCAGCATGTTGAAGTCACCACAAATCAACTACATCATTGGTTATATCATCGAAGATAATATACAGATTGTTTGTATAACACCCCAGTGCGTTATCATCTCCAGGTGGCAAGTATATGCAGCATATATGAATTTTACCTCTGCTCGGAGTAAGGAGGGTAATCCATATATCCTTGGCGTCAGTTTGCCACTTGGGGTGTTCCACTCGTGGCGATCAAAGTCCCTCCCAACACTTTTCCCACTTGCTGAACTTTCGCGATCTCACAATTGATGCGTTTGACGCTGGATCCATCGTCTTTACGGATCAATATGTTACCATTTTTAGTCCAAACATATTTGTAATTTTTAGAACTGGCTAGTTCTCTTGTTTGTTTGTATAGTTGTTTGTTAGCAGGAGACAAATGTTCAACAATATACATGTTTTTGGAAATTCCTTCAATATCTAATACACGGCTGGGAGAGGACATCTTTTTTTGCTGCCGACGCCGACAGAATATCATCTCTCATTTTGCGTATCGTATACTTCACAACTATGTTTTTTGGTTTGCTGGGATTGAAGGATGCAACTCTATGAGCAGAATCCACTAGGTTAGATGGATATTGCACACCCAGTGCTTTATGTGTGTTTTCAATTATTTTGTAGATATATTCATCCTTTCTGCTATTCCTTGAATTTCGACATTGTTCATACGAGAGAACTGCTCCACATTATTGACCTTCTTATTCAATGATTGGACATTTCTAGATAAGTTTTCGCTCTCGGTTTCCAGGATTTCTACGACTTTGATTTTCTCAATGAAATTATTCAGGACTGATTCAAAATCCGAAATCTTGTCATTTCACACTTTATGTCTTGCATGAATTTCATAATCGTTTGTTTCATTTCGTTTGATAGCTCAAATATATGAATCATGTCATGTCATTTTATGAAACAATTAAGACGATATTATTATTATCATTATTATTATTATTATTATTATTATTATTATTGTTTTTATCATTATTATTATTATTATTATTATTATTATTATTACCTTTTTCATGTGATTTTCCTCGCTCCATCGAATGCTTCTATTTTTGTTGCCAAAACGAATACAAGGAATGAAGTTGTCCCAACAAAATCATGACTCATCCTCTAAAAACACCTTTCATAACAATATCAGAAATGTAGAAGTGTAATAAAAAAATGCATTTTAACAATATACATTTATGCAGAAAATCTCAATCTGGTGGCTTCCATCGTTTAGAAGTTATGCGGAGAATTTATTTTAATTTCATCAACTTTGGAAATATATAATATCTCTCTTAATATGCATTTTGGGTCATGAGTTTATCAAACTATACTTATTTTTTAATGTACCCGCAGAAAGCTTAGTACACATTTTTGAGTCACCCTGTATACTAGGTGGTGAAAGATGTTTTTCCATTTTCAGGGATGGCTTTCTGTCTAAAATATGATAGGACAGACAAGACCCCAAAATGGCTGAAATTGTACACTGCTCACGTGAGTATCACATAGTATATTTCAGTATTTTAGTGTACGGTTTTATCCAACTTGAGATTATATCATAAAAGGTGAGCATCATTAGAATATAATTTGTATTTGTATTGTGAGATTTTTTTAGATTTTGTGGAGAGATGTGGAGATTTCGAGCTTTCCTGTACCCTTATTTCTTGTGATCTCACCCTAATCTTAATCTCGTCCACTAAGTATGCATTATAAGATACTAATGTTGTCATTTTTTTTGTTATATGTTGATGGAAAGCTGAAAACTTTCTGAAAGCGGATAATTTCTCTATTTTGGTACTTTCAGAGCCTCTAAACACATTATGTTTCGAGTATCCATGAGCTCCATTAATACACGATTTTCGGTTGGACGTTTTTCCCAGCCCCAATTGAATTAACATTAATCATTCTGCCACTAATAGAAACGACCACTTCATGATTCATCATTCAACAATATATTTTATTCCACCTAGATATCAATTGTTGAAGGAATTCATTCAAACCTAAAACACAAATAACAAAATTATCCGACTCACTGATTGTTGAAGCAAAAAAAAATGTATTTTGTAATAATAGAAGCCAAAGCACAGAAAATTGCATAAAACGTTTGTTATAGAAGGACACTCAAATACTTGCCCATTCGGAAATTCGCTGCTTCCCTAAAGTATTGTTGCCTTCTGTAACATTTTAATATACTATTCGTGTAGTATGTATTGAATATTGAATAAAAAAACAAGTGAATAAATCATGTTCATTCAACAATAGGCGTTATTACATTGCATTCTCAAGCGTAACATTTTACATCGAGATTGTAAAAGAAAACGTGAACATCAAAAAAATCAGTAATAGAAAATGAAGTTCTTGGCAACGTTGATCCGTTGTGGCAACAAATTATCGGTGATACGTGGCAAAAATTGTTATAAATATCACATCACATCTCCAGGAATGATAAAAAATGCTATAACAAAAACAATGTTCCTGCTCTACTTGAGAAAGGAATAATCTTAGGTATTTCGTTCCATAATAGCAGACCAATCAACGAATTGAGAAATATACAACATACATTAAAATTGAATAAGATTATGTTCTCAAAGATAATGGTGTAAATACAATCCTCGTTTGTTGAAAACAACCTCAATAGGAACCTGATATCTAGTGGATCCACTTTGAGCAATTATTTACTTCTACCATGGATTATGTATTTATTTTCTAAGACACATTTCATATCATTCTTGCTATTTCAACACAGACTATTTCGTAACTATTATGTTCCACCTGTTTCAGTTTTTCTACCTCCGCGATTGCTTTGAGCGAATCATAGAAGAAAGTAAATGGTTGGATACCGGAGACTGATGCCATGCCATTTCCAAATGTCATACGCATTTCCAAAATTCTCAAATTCTCCATTGATTTGAAATTCGTATGTAGGAAGCACTCGTACTAAATCTGTTATATAAACTGTGATTTTTATTATATACTCTCTTTTAAATTTTATTTTCTCTTATGTAATTTTATGTCATATTATTAGGCACTTTTCATATTTTCGCACTGAATGTCCTATTCTATGAGAATGAAAAATACAGTTGTTTATAAAAAAATTTCACTGAATATTCCACTTCAAATAATTATTTAAATTCAGTTAGGTTCATGAATATTTTGAAAAAATAAAAACAAAAATTGTTGATTTGTCTTGGAACTAAAATGCCAAAAAATCAGTACCCTCTAATAAGACAGTGCAAATGATACAATTCTCCCTCTGATATATAATATCGATACCACAGAATCAGAAATAATGTTCAAATATCGCTGCTGCCTGTATTGTAATTTTTCAATCATACTATTTTTCAGTTCACAATAAAGTGTGTGGAGAGATAGGGACTAGATGACATCGCTTTTCATTGGCCAAGAAGCCAGGCAAGATTATAAAAAGTAATCATCATCATCATAGAAACTAATTGAAACAATTGGAACATCTTTTCGAGTTAGTGCCTTCAGTATCTCATGAACCTCACCCTATCCTGTCCAAATATTCTCATTTAGTGGGTATTTAGCGTAAATCGAGCTTGTCACCGCCCCAACTACTTTATCTCCAACTGAAAAATAGTATAGTATTTATTGTTGGATGTATTGATTTATTGAATTACGCATTTCATTAGGATAAGTTATTGGTTACATTTCATTAAATCCTGCTATGCTGTTTGATTATTCACTCAAATGTTCATACAGTGCGGTTCTGAAGTCTCCCTTCGCTGTTCACTTTTCAACCAGAGGGGAAAAGTAGTAGATTGCAAAACGTGAACTTTATTTTGATTTTCGATTTTTCATTCAGCCACCACATTTTGATTTTTGTCATCTTCACTATAATAATAATATTGTTGAATATTTAATATATATTGTTATGATTGTTATGTCACCCAGTATGATTGAAACATAGATTGGTATTGACAAGAAAAAAGGGTAGTTGTCATTGATCTTGAAATTGATATTGCTACCGAATAAACCCAATTTATTACAGATATAGTAATAATCTATGCATTTTTATGACAAAAAACAAAAATATGAACCTAATGAATGTTTTGAATACAATAATATCTTTGAAATGTATGTAAAAGTAGTCACAATCATTGAATGAATGAATAGAATGAATAGAATGAATAGAATCATTTATGATTGAGACATTGTTATAAATAGATCATTCACCAAAATTAGATTTAATTCAAGAAAGAGAAACGAATATGCCTCTCTTGTTCGTACGTGAATGTATGTTACTATTAATTTTAAAATTCAAATGAGAATGTTTGTAATTGTATTTGACGAAATGAAAGAAGGTTCAATATTTTGAATTTGTATGATGATAATCTATGATGATAATGTATGTATATATATATATATATATATATATATATATATGTGTGTGTTCCGGTGATCATGTTACAAACTTCTAGGGGAGATAAAACACACGAAAATAAGAAAAAAAGTTCATGTGAACATGGGTCCGGAAACGCTTCTTCAAGGAGCTAGGGCCCTTCGAAGATGACCTTCGAAAACTACTTTTCGTTTTATAGCTTCGGTACTACTGCAGCTATCGCAACCAATTTTGGGACATGAAATCTAGTTCGTAGGTTCATCAATTTGAGCCGTCCGGTTTTTTCACCTTTAACCAGGGGCGTACAAACCAGGGGGGTATTTGGGTAAATTTGACCCTACTCCTCTTAGGCTTTAATTTCTCACCATTTTTATATCTGATTATGATTCTCCAATGCCTTTTACATAAAAAAGGTACTCTTGTAAAAATCGCTATCTGTCACCGTTTCCTCCGAAAATGGCTAAATCCAATCAATAATAAATTATTGGTCTTTAACCAATTATTACATTAAAATATGAAAATGAGGTTCAGTACAGATAGTGAGCATTATAAGTTAGTCAAATCTTCTTCTTCAATGAAAATAAATTAGATTAGAAAAATGTATTGCCTTTTCGAAATTGGGGGTATAAAAAGTAAAAGGGAACGTATACAAAATATTCAAAAAAAAACAATTAAACCTACACAAGCAAAACTAATAATAAATTTGCAATAAATCATTCACAAGCACCAATGAAAAACTTGAAGTTTTGAAGTTTCAAAAGTACAAAATAAACAAGTAACACGAACAGGTTTAACGAGTGAGTCAAGGATTAGGCAGAGTAAATTTTTGTCTTGAAGATGAATTTACTAACGCTGTCATTGACTGACCCTGTACGTACCAAAATAAATTCAAAATAACAATTGCTGAAAATGCCTTCCACCACGTTTAATACATTTAGCACACCTACGTAGCATATTCAAATTGACCTTTTTTTATGTAAAAGGCATTGGAGAATCATAATCAGATATAAAAATGCTAAGAAATTGAAGCCTAAGAGGAGTAGGGTCAAATTTGCGCAAATACCCCCCTGGTTTGTACGTCCCTGGTTAAAGGTGACAAAATCCGGAAGGCTCAAATTGATGAACCTACGAACTTGATTTCATGTCCCAAAATTGGTTGCGATAGCTGCAGTAGTACCGAAGCTATAAAACGAAAAGTAGTTTTTGAAGGTCATCTTCGAAGGGCCCTAGCTCCTTGAAGAAGCGTTTCCGGACCCATGTTCACATGAACTTTTTTTCTTATTTTCGTGTGTTTTATCTACCCTAGAAGTTTGTAACATGATCACCGGAACACCCTGTATATATATACATCAGATAACTTATCTAGTGTGTGAATACAGCAAATAAATCTATTCATTTTGAACGATTCTAAAGAAAGGAGAAGGAACGATGACAATTGATAAATAAAAATGATTTTGAACAAATGAAGTAGATGAATAGCGTTATAAAATAGATTCATCCAATTATTACTCGAATGATGATGAAATTAGATTCAATATTTTTTCACTAGATAATAGAAAGTATTCGAAAGAAAATCAAAATGTAGCAAGTGATTAAGTAGGGTATCAAAATAATTATTGAAGGGGGCATTACATGACCACTCTTGCCATTTCAAATTTCCTGACCACAACATAATACATCTTTTGTAATTTATTTTAATTTTTTCCAAACTTTTATTTCGCCTGAGTCGTCTGTTTCAAAGGAAGAGATTCTTCAGTCCCGCACATGTCACAAAGAACATAACTGAATCTTGTGGTCTCGGAACTTTGAATCAAAATAATATATTCTGAAAACTACATACCTATGGATAGAAATTACGATGAACTTCACCAAGTGTGCCAAAAAATTAAGATTGATACATTTCGAGTTACGTGGCAGAAACGAAAAGCGTACACATGAGATAGAAACATATTTTAGACCAACCTAAAAAGATATCACCTCTGGAGAATTTATCCGTTTAGTCGAGATCATGGGATTGAAGGTTGTTCACAATATCAGATCCAAATTACCTCTTCAAGCAAGCAACCCACTAAAATATAGGGTTTCCTTTGGTGTTTTGAAGTATATTAATATTTCATGTTCAAATTTAGTAGATTATAAGTGAAGATTCTAGCTGTGTGCATGTTTCGGTATAAGCAAAGAGAGAAATTTTGTATTTCTTGCAAAAAAAATTTTTATTAATAATTGTAGCAAAGCGCTTCCGACCGTTAGGTCAACTGTACAAGAATCATAAAAGACATCAAAAATCCAGACGAACATTATGAATGGTTACGTGACAAACATATTAAAAAAATTCCCAGTACATAAAAATCCTGCCTTGCCTAGGATTATTATGGATTACATCATCAGTTTTCAAAATGTTCCACTGAAATCATTCAACGTTGAAGAGAAAGTACCTTGACAAATTATTGAAGGGTAATATGTTTGTCACGTAACCATTTATAATGTTCGTCTGGATTTTTTGAGTCTTCTATGATTCTTGTACACGCACTGATGATGACCTAACGGTCGAAAGCGCTTTTCTACAATTATCAATAAAGAAAATTTTGCACGAAATACAAAATTTCTCGACAAATTTTAGAGGGTGATAACTTTTGTCCGCAACTATTTATTTATTCCTGTGAAACCGATCGAGTTATGCTGATGAAATTTGGTGGGTATCAAGAGGTAATTATTGTGCATCTTTTGACATGCAACTAAGAAGTTCATCATTGGCGCGCATACGGGTTAATGATCTCAAATTTTTCGAAGAAAAAAATTTTACGCCATATTAGAGATATTCCAAACTGAAGATCAATTTTCAATTCCTTGTTCAATTTGTGACAAAAAGTGTCTCTTGCCTTCTTTCCGTACGGGCCGCCGTTTTAATAAAAAAAAATTAACGCGTATTTTTCATTTCTTTGGTACATTATCAAAAACTATCTAATACAATAACATTCAACAAGAACAATGAAAGAAAATAATACTCATGAATAAATAGGCTGAAAGCTACAAAAATTTCAAAATGACCTCCCTCAGACGTGATATAAGATTGAACTCTTCGCCTCATTGATTGTTGTATCCAATTATACCTAGTGTACTTCTTATTGTCTCACAGCCGGCTGTAATTAGAATGGAGATTGAAATGAACTACGACTTAGGAAAACCGCTAATGCAAAAATCTAGAGGATTCAAATCCGGCAATCGAGCAGGCCAGATGCAGATGGGAAAGATGTTTTATATCTTGCATGAAAACGGCGCCCATCCGAAAAAAATGTTCTAGAGATTTTCTGTCACAAATTGAACAAGAAATTCAAAATTGATTCTTGATTTGAAATATCTCAGCGGCGTATTATATTTTTCTTCGAAGAAATTGAGATCATTACCCATATGTGCGCCAATGATGAACATAAAATTTTTAATTGCATGTCAAATAATGCGCAATGACTACCTCTTGAAACCTACCAAATTTTATTTGCATGTCACCCCTTGAAGTTTGTCGCACTTATTCACTAACACCCTTTATAGTGACTATTAATTTCATGGAATTATCAATTCCGTGATATACCAGATAACTAATATTATTGTTGGGGTTCCTAGAAATGTGTTCAGTAGAAGTTGAGATGGATTTGGTATCATTATAAGCTTGTAATCAAACAAACTACCAATAACTCATTTCATGTTCTTTGTTTACTTTGGAATACAATGCAAGAATCACATTTTTCAGCATTAAATACATTTCTTTTGATATGAACTGAGTGATAATGCTCTCAACATATTTTTAGATGCTCCCATTTCTGTTGAATGTTTTTTTGATGCTGTACATAATTTCAAAGCAATTCGAACTAGATCTCTCAATGACTATTGACAATGATGATTTTTTTTGCCAAAATCTACTGTCTTTGAGTGGCTAGTTCCTAGTTCAATCACATTTTAAGATTCTTTCAGATATGTTTCGAAATGAGCATATGAGTTGAATAGTAAAGAATAATTTTTGTATAATTGAAAATGTTATATTCACTCTCAGCCGATTGTACGAAAATGATACTTCTAAAAAAATATTCTACAGAGGAGACTTTATCCAAGAAGTCTTTTTCCCAAATAATACCGCATACTTCATATGGGAGAGCAGGTCCTCTGTTGAAGTAACCGTATTTTTGATATGTAATTGTATTGTCCAAATCATCTCTAATTGGTCCAACTGCTGATATTGGCTAGATTCACCGCTATTCTCTTATGCACCAGTATTCTTGCAGTCGTTCAATACTCATGCCAGCTAATTATATCTATTATTCAATTATCACGAAATCAGTAAAAATAACTTTTTAAACTGCAATCTTTCTTGTGCATGACATTGTAATAATTGTTTTTGTGACAATTTGGTGATATTGAAGTATTGTAAATTTATTAAAATAATGATTTTGAAATAATTGTGTCTTCAAAATTCTCAATTACTGACAAAAAAACTTATACACCAAACTTCATGTAACTTTACCAATGGGAGTCCATATTTAGTCAAAATTACCTTGGTATGTAAAATGGTGCAAATAGTTGGTGAATTTTCCGTACTCCCGAAAGAAAAAATTCCTGAACTTTGATACACGCATACCAGATACAACTGATTTTATTGCTTCGACAAATTCATTCTCGTAATCAGGAAAACATTGAACATCCAGATTGTTTCAGTTCGTCTTTTCGAAAATTCATTCACTCGAACAACGTTCACACATCCGACAATATGATAGATAGGTATTAAACAAGGATAATCATCAGATATTGAAGGGATATTGATTTCAATATATTTCCATGGTGGATTCGTTCTTGATATCGATTTCGTTGTCAGATTTCCATTTATTTTGATGCTTAGACCCTATATCTTGTTGCTTATGATACAGTTGGAAACACTGGGAGGTCTCGAAGTAGAGTGATCAGTCTGAGTGATTGCTCTGAAATTTTGCAGGCACTTCTTATTATGCCATACCAATACACTATTTTTTCTCCATTCTTAGGCTCATACATAGTATCATCGAATGGAATTGTTATATTTCTCCATGATATATGAACCACCGTATAATTATCGAACAACTGCAAGAATTCATTTTTCAGCTTTCAATGGGATTTTCTCTCCTCGTTTCTAAAAAATAGAGTAGAAGTTATCAAAAATTATTGCAATATATTTGTAGTAAGGACAGATTTAGGATCTGTCCCAAAATGTCACTGCTCTTGAAATTAAACCTTTAGATACCTAAAAGAGAAATTCTCTATTTGTCAGTGACACCTTGTTTTTGAAAAAATTTGGAAATACAAATATATTCAATAAGAATGAAACCTCTACTTATCTTGGTGGACGTTTCGGGAACGAATCTGCTCCCGTTCTCAACACAATTGAAATATTTTTCTCTTCGTAAAATTTTTACAATGTTTTCGATTTTGACACTGAAAAGTGACAATTTGGCAGACGGAGGAATTCTGGTTACACGCATTTTCATATTCATTTCATATTCATATATTGAATATGAAAATGGAAAATTCGATATCAATTAATGAAAACACCTTGTATTCCTGCCAAATTGTCACTTTTCAGTGTCAAAATCTAAAACATTGAAAAAATTTTACGAAGAGAAAAATATTTAAATTGTGTTGAGAACGGGAGCAGATTCGTTCCCGAAACGTCCACCAAGATAAGTAGAGGTTTCATTCTCATTGAATATATTTGTATTTCCAAATTTTCTCAAAAACAAGGTGTCACTGACCAATAGAGAATTTCTCTTTTAGGTATCTTAAGGTTCAATTTCAAGCGCACTGACATTTTGGGACAGATCCTAAATCTGTCCTTACTACAAATATATTGCAATAATTTTTAATAACTTCTACTCTATTTTTTAGAAACGAGGAGAGAAAATCTCATTGAAAGCTGAAAAATGAATGTACCACCTCCTCGAAGAACTTACAGACAGTATTTAACAGCAAGAATATTGGTGACTGCTCCTGATAGTGTCTCATCTTACCAAATAACACGTTAGGAAGAAATTCATCGAGAAGAAAGGAAAACGGAAGAAAAAGTCTCCAGGGGCCTCTTGTTTAGAATTTGGACAGAACATATCAAAAATTCAGTCAATTCGACAGAGGACAAGTCTCTCGAATAAAGGGTGCGACATCCTTTGAGATTCAAATGGATGTTTCGGGTAATTGTTCAGATTGAAAAATTTAATAAATTTCTCAGTTTTGTTTTGAATGTTAGCCATAACTTTGGAATTGCTTGATTCAATATTATATCCACTTCCAATGGTGAAGACCACTCATCTGAAACATAATTGTACGCCCTCATGTAGTTGACCTCGTGATTCCATGAATTTTAGGTGTAACTTACAACCATGACCATATATGATTCTTTTAGATATTCATAATGTGAACTATAGAACAAATTGTTTTTTCTTCCAGTGTTAAAAGTTATTATAATCTTGTTGTTCGCCATTTAGAGGTATACCTAATTATTAAACAAATATTGTTAAATATCTATACGTGACGGTCAAGATCACACAAAAATGTTACTTAAATTTTTAAACACAAACAGAACTTATATGGAATGACCCATCTGGATGGAACGTTCAGAGTGTACAGAGAACTGCACAAAAAAACGTTCAGTGCTTTGGTGGGTGCCATCATATTTCAAAATCCGACCTCGACCTGACCATGTTCGTCTGTATGTATACAGTGAGCGGCAAATGTGCGTTGTTGAATCTAAACTGGACATATCTGAAGAAAATTTATTGGGAATATACCTAATCCATTTTTGTATTCACCATGAAAGTTATGGTAATTTTTTTCGAATGGTAATATGGATAGTTTCATTAGTTCTTTATCTCCATTGATCGTGTCCTAAGGCGAATCATGTAGTGGAAATATCATGGAGAATAATTACGAATAACTATGTTACGCACATTTCAATTTACTGAAGAAATTCAAGAAAGACGAGAGAGAACGAATTTCATATAAATATGTATATATATATATATAGGGTGGGCCAACAGTAACGCCTCGGTCTGTAGTAGGGTAACCATATATTAATATTTCGAAATGTACAGGGTGTCTCAAAAGAGCGCAGTATTTCAAAGTGATACTTTTTGTAATGGAACACCTTATTTTTCTAGGGATTTTTCGATTCTTCATCGAAAATGAGACCTACTTCTTCGAAGGTTACCTATACCTATGATTCATTATTTCCAAGATAATTTTTTTTTTGAAAATGAAGGGTTTTAATAATATTTGTGTATCAACTGATCCGATTCATTTTGATGACAGAGTTTTGGACCATCAGGGCTATTCCTTCAAAATTTTGTGTTCCCTTCATATCATACAGGGTGCTTAAAACTTAGCTCGAAATCCTCCAAACTTCAAACAATAACTTCGTTATTTTAAATGGGACACCCTATATATTTCAACGTGAGGATATAAGACATTTGAATCTCTTTCAAACAGTGTACGCATTTCCTAACTCTGATGGTGTGGAAGGAATTGACGTATTTCCAAATGTATCTACAGAATTATCTACAATCATCTTTCGACATTCAAACTTTCCTATCTAAATGGCTGGTGCCTTTAGTTCCTGCTTTATATCTTACCTTTCAGTTCAATCAAGGCGTCTGGTGTCATTCTTGGAATATTCATTCCAAGAAAGAATCAATATGATCATGACCATTGACGAATACATGAAAGTTAGTTGGCATCGAGAGTTTACGCTCAGAAGTATCCAGACCAAAGGGTTTTTCAGAGATTACTGGTTCAATTTCGTGCTACAGGCACTATTTCATACCCAAAGCAGAATAAAAGAAAACAAGTAACCGGAAATAAAGAGAATGAGTTCCTGGTATTAGGATCAATTATTGAAAATCCAAGCAAGAGCGCTCGAAAAATTTCAAGAGAAATCAACAAGTACTGGGATTGATTTGAAAAGGATGAACTCTTGTCTATGGGCTATTGAGCGAGTTGGAGAAGAAGATGATTTTTTTGATTGTGTTATTTTCGGACGAATCCACTTTCCATAATAATGGTTTGGTGAACCGCCACAATTTTCACTATTATGAGACAGAAATCAACATTTGCTTCACTAAACTGACCGTCGATGAATCGATGGATCATCAACGTGTATGGCAGCATTGTTGGTGATTACGTCATCGGGCCTTATTTTTTGAAGACCGGGTCAGACTGTGTGTGCAGGAAGATGGCCATCATATTGAACAACTATTGTGATTGGTTATTGAATGATTCCGAGAATGTGATGAAAATATTAACGAAAACATTCTTCAACTCCGGTGTACTTTATGATCGTTTCAAAAAAGTTACCGGTTTTTAAGAATAAAATATTACCGTACGTCAATGTATCTATAAAAATATGTAAATTCCTTTCATATCATCAGAGATAGATAGGTATAGGAAATGCATACAGTGTGGAACAGTCAGATGGAATAAATTCGATAACGAATAAACAAACGAACATTAATTTCAATGTAAGAGATGTTCAAAATGTTCGCCGCGATTGTCTTGGTCAGCTGACCAAGACGTTCGCGGCGAAGATTTTGAACATCTCTAACATTGAAATTGATTTTTTTTCCATTATTTGTGAAACAAAATAATTTTCTTCTTTTAATGGTAATTTTTGTGAAACATCTGAAAACACTTAATATCTTCGAAACAGTTGAAGATAGGTATGGGAATCCAAAAAACTAATGATATACAGGGGGTTGTATTCAAAATAAGAAAGTTGGTATCGGTCACTGTCACATGACATGATATGATAATTATAATATGATATGAAGGGAACACAAAATTTTGAACGGATGGTTCTGTTGATCCTTAATGGATAGTTCAAAACTCTATCATCAAAATCAATTGGATCAGTTAGTACAAAAATTTTATTAGTACCCTGCATTTCCACCCTCATAGGTGTAGGGAACTTTGGAAGAAGTAGGTCTCATTTCAGATGAAGGGTGTTCCATTATAAAACGTATAACTTTGTTATACTGCACTTTTTTGAGACACCCTGTACATTCCGAAAGACCAAGGCGTTACTGGTGGCCCACCCTGTGTAACAATTAGATTAAAAAAATAACGAAATACACCAAACAGTCTAAACAAACAAATTTATTTGGAACACATGCATGCATATGAAAACTGAAAAGATATAAAATAGAAATGTAATCTACTGCAGAGTTTTATTGTAAAATTCTTGGACAGTGTGATAGGCTTTCATTACGAGAGTCCTCTGGATGTTTTGAAGAATTTCTAAATGAATGTGAATAATTTAAAAACATCTTTCGTAGATTGAAAAATCTTTCGTCAAGGTCAATTTTGAAATAAGGAGTTATTTGTTATATTATTTTCTGGTTAATGTGACATTTTCGTTGTATCAATTCTATTGAATTATTTTTTTTTGTATGATACGAACATCCAACAATGGAAATACAATAAATTGACTAATTTCCACTTCCTGCAACTACTTTAGACGCTTTGGAGGTGATTTTGTTCGAAGCTAACAGGTATATTCAGTATATTAAATTCAGTAATTTGACATATAATTGGAATCACAAAAATTATCCTATTTCAGGGAGTTATTCAAACCACCTTTATCCATCCCATATCTTGAACAGTTTGAAATCACTATCAAAAATGCCGAAAAATGTCGTATTACATTCCCGACAAAACTGCCCTCCGATCCGTCGGTTACTTTTTATTTCACGCATGGTCAAAATTATTTCCCTTTTCTACCTAAAAAAATTGGAAAGACTATTTTGTTTATACCCGTGCAGGTGGTACCTACGCAAGATTCACTTTTGAAAATGTATGAAGCTTCAACATAGAGCTGTCTCACATTATACGTATAGTGAATTATTTGATCAGAAACTACGTTGTTCTTCTAGCATAATCTGTAAACCTAAACAAAGAGAAATTGTTAATTTTTATTTCGTCCACTTTTGTTATCAGTATCTTCGTTAGGTTTGTGAAAATAAAGAATCTCGATAATACACATAGTTTCATTTATTGCCACTTTCTTTTATTACCACATTCAAAGAAATAAGCTGTGAATTTATGAGTGTTTTATATTTCGCAAAAAATCACCACTCAACTAATTGCCAAATCGTTTCCACCAGCAGTGCAGTGTGTAAAAAATTGACCAGTCAATAGTTTTTTGATATACCTATTATGAATATAGCGGGTGGCCACCATATAAGATATAAGATCATATTTAACATTCATTCATGAATTTTGTTCTGTACCTCACTGAAAATGGCTCCAACTTCTGATTTTCCAATAGGATACTCTGTATTTTTATGTATACCCGTATCAAATATATGTTTGATCTATGTGGCCCTGACCCCTATAAAATGGTAGTGTCTCGTGAGAAATCAGATCACTGTATCAAAATATACTACTTTGTATCAAGTGCTAAACGGATTGGTTCGAGATACTCCTAAATCCAAAGCCAACTGAATCTTATTTCCCTATATTGTTCTAGTGAGTTATGTTTCTATACAGTTCTATCTGATTTTTCATAGGATCTTGAACGTGTTTTAATTCGTCGAAAAACAGTTCAAAAGAAAATTACATGACCTTCAACCGTACAATTGATAAAATTTTAGAAAAACCATGATTAAAATTTCAAGAGAAAGGAAAAGTTATGCAGTGACTCTAATCAGTGACTGGTTTCAGCTCAGTTAGATGTCATCGAACTTGGATCCATCGCTATTAATTTTCATAAATGACTCATGGGAATCCTTAGAATGTAATAAATAATATTATTTGCAGATGACCTGAAATATTATACAACAATAAACACTTTGAATGATCTTGTGATATTGTAAAAACATCTTTTGATAACTCGAAAGGAAAAGGAAGGCATTGAAATTTTTCTTGAGAGTTATTTGGAGGTCGGAAGCATTAGGGAAGACTTCACTCTGAAAATTATTCCACAACTTTGCCGTTTTGTTGATGAATAATAATTGGTAGAGCGAAGTTCAACAGTCGAGCCTGGCAATATAGTGACCAGCCTGAGCTCGTCTAAGTTTGTCTACCTATAATCGCCCCTTCTGGATAATAGACGAGATTTACGATGATAAACACCGACCACCGAAATAACTAATCACGGGCTCTGTAGCAGAATAGCGAGTTACGTCACCGCACTCCACGAGAAGTACACGAGTCCGGCGATCTCAGCAGAGTCAGCGGTTTCATATTTCATTTCCATGAATCTATCTACTGTATTAAGTAGTTCCCATCATGAAATTATTGTTACAGGAAGATGTGGAATAAAGTTAGTTCTCTTTTGTCGTTTGAAGAAAAAACTTGGTTTTTAAAACGCACTCCGTTGTCCCAACTTCGTAATTGGCGCAGTCGGTAGGATTGGTAAAAAGGAAACTATCGTAGAATCCTTCTAAGTCTCAACTTTTAATTACCAATTCGAAAGTTAGGGATTCGGGACAGTCGAATTTTGGGTGAACTGAGTAGCTCAAGATTCTGACAATCGATTCGAAAATCGAGTACCATCTTTTAGAGGTAGTATCGTACTATCTTGTGTATATGCTGATTATTCGAGAACCTCAAGCACAAAGAAGCTCAACACTGGTGAGGACAGACATCGCCGCAGCCAGAACCCCTAGCTTAAGGAAAACAACTCAAGGTAACCATGAGAATCGGAAGACTGATCAGCTTGTAAGTGTGCTCTTATTTTTCCTATTCCACCCTATCCCAATCAAACGATATATTTCTCGTCATTGTACATATATTATTTCCATTTATTAGAATTTCTTGACCTAAACTGGACCAATTAATTAATCAAATAGCTAAACACATAGTTTGAACGAAGGAAGTATCCCTAATCAAATTATGCCTGAACCAAATTACGCCTTGTTACGGTACCAAGCCGACAACATACCTCTGTTTGATGGTAATACAAAACAATTGCAGAGATTCGTAATAGCTCGCGAAAACTTGTTATTGGCTTTTCAAAATCGAACAGAGCCAAACGCAGCCATAAATGTTTGTTTGATCGACACTATATTCAGTAAATTGAGAGGCAGAGCCGCCGATTTGGGCTTCGATCAAAGACACACTTGTGAGTACATTTTCAGACCAGAGAGGTATAGATTGTTGGATACAAGACTTATTATCTCTTAGGCCCTATAAAAATGAACATCCTATAAATTTCGGTATGCGCTTGCAGGATGCAAGAAGTTTATTATTTTCCAAATTAAATTCAACAAACGAAGCAAATGATGTCAAACTAGTGAAAATAACACATTACGATGATTTCGCATTGAAAACATCCATCAACGGCTTACCCTATCACACTCAGTTAGTAGTGAGATTAGAAAATCCTAATTCGCTAGAACAAGCAATGGCTTTCGTGAAGGAAGAAGACAATTTCAATCTATTCAGATCAAGACAAACTAACATTTCTCAAGTAAATAGACCGACAATCACTCCTAATTTCAGACCACCACAAACGACACAAAACTCACAGAAAATACCCATGAATCAACCCCAATTCAACAATAATCAAAGTCCTAATTTTTCATTATATTCGAATCCTTATAACTATCAAAACTCGTCAATGATGTATAGATCACATCCCAACCTTCAGAGACCTTCATTTCCTATGAGGAATACATATCAGCAAAACCCAAATCCAAATTTCACACCCAATCCAAATTTTCAACAACAACCGTTCACTAATTTCCGAATGACTCCAAATTATCAACAAAGATTCCAGTCCAATCCTTCTAGAAGTAACGTTTTTGCTCCAAAATCTCAAAATGTCAGACATTTCACAAATCCTACTCCTATTGACGTTTCCTCTGGAAATACCCGAAAGAGTTCAAATCTCAATCATCTATCTGAAGAATCACCTGTAAATGAAAATACAGCTAAACAACCCGAAATCACGTATGAGAATGAACAACTTGAAAACTATTCAATTATTATGAACCTGATTATTCAAGTAACGATGCTATGCCATTCAATAATAAGTATTCGAGATTTTCGATACATCATCTTTTTCACATGACCAATACCGAAATCAAGAGTCTACAAATCACATTCAAGAACAGAGACATAACTCACTTGAATAATAATGAAACTTATATGGTTGATTTACCATATGTCATATTACCAAAAATGAACGCAAAGTTCCTCATTGATACAGGTAGTACTCGTAGTTTTATCAACCCTAATATAGCACGAACACATTTCCCAAATTTAATAACAAATGAATTATTCCAAGTCAGTACAGCACATGCTAGTTCTTTCCATGATGAAGTAATAAATATCCCATTACCCCCTACCTTGAAGTCATCCCAATATCATACATTTTTCCTTTTTGACTTCTCACAAAAATTTGACGGACTAATCGGACTTGATTTATTGACCCAATTAGGCGCTAACGTCTATTTGAACACATACCATCTAGAAACGAATGAGACAGTAATCCCTATAAGTTATTCTAATAAAGAAGTTCAGAATATTATTCTTCAGGTGGAAGATAAGAATTTTTCAAGTCAAAAACCACACATAACAATAATTCCTCCAAGATCTCAAATCATAGCGAAACTACCGGTGAAACAATCGCAAGGTATAGGAATATTAAATTATACTGAATTCGATGAAATTGAAATGCCAGAAGCTTTAGTCAACGTACAAAATAATTTCGCAATAACAACATTAACTAACCCTACTGAAAAACCAATCAAACTTACGTTCTTTGAACCAGTTGACATCGATAAAATCGATACGAATGAAACATATTTCATCGAAAATAATGCAACCCATCACGATCCCAACAGCCAATTTGATAATTTATTAAAGCAAAATTTGAAGAACATCAAACTGAATCTCTGTTATGAAGAAGAATATGAAGCAATTCGAAAACTATGTTGTGAATTCAGAGACATTTTTTATTGTGAACAAGTACCTTTAACGTTTACGAATCGAATCGAACATGAAATCAAGTTGTCAAATGATTCCCCAATTTTTACCAAATCGTACAGATATCCTCACATTCATAAAGAAGAAGTACATGTGTTAGAATCCGGCATTATTCAAAATTCAAATTCACCCTGGTCTAGCCCCATCTGGGTAGTCCCCATAAAAATGGACTCTTCGAACAAACGTAAGTGGCGTGTAGTTATAGATTATCGTAAACTCAATGAAAAAACTGTAGACGATTAATTTCCACTTCCGAATATCGCAGACATATTAGACAAGCTTGGTAGAAGTCAATACTTTACTACATTAGATTTGGCAAATGGCTTCCACCAAATCGAAATGAAATCAGAAGATGTAGGAAAAACAGCTTTTTCAACAGACACTGGACATTACGAATTCAAAAGAATGCCTTTCGGTTTGAAAAACGCGCCATTAACATTCCAAAGAGTTATAAATAATATTTTAAGAAGTCTTCAGAACGAAATCTGTTCCGTATACTTAGACGACATCATTATCCACTCCACATCCCTTGAAGAACATCTAAACAGACTAAAGAAAGTTTTTCTTCGATTGAAAGAATCTAATTTCAAGATACAATTGGACAAATGCGAATTTTTAAGACGTGAAGTAGCTTACCTCGGAGATCTAATAACGGAGTGAAACCTAACCCAGACAAAATTTCAGCAGTCAAAAACTTTCCTATTCCCAAGAAACCCAAGGAAATTAAATCATTTTTAGGATTAGCTGGTTACTATCGTCGATTCATAAAAGACTTCGCAAAAATCTCTAAGCCTAAATAAGTGCCTAAAGAAAGATGAAGAGCAGATTGTTCATTCTTCTGCTTTCATTGAATTATTCGAACATCTGAGAAATCTCCTCATAAACTCTCCTATTCTTCAATATCCAGACTTTTCTAAACAATTTATACTCACCACCGATGCATCTAACTATGCATTAGGGGCCGTACTCTCACAAGGTAACATCCCTCATGACAAACCCCTTGCATATGCATCACGAACATTAAACGAACTATTAGCCATCGTTTGGGCATGTAAATACTTTCGTCCATATCTTCAATTAAATACCAACGAAACTCAATCAGTAGCAAATAATCCTGGCCAAGCTGACGAAGATATTCTAGATTTCTTACGCAATTATGCAGAAAATCCAAATAATTCCAACGAAAATCAAAATAATATGACATTACCAATGCAACCTCCAGAAAATTCGAACAATACTGTACATTCAAATTCTGAAGAAACACGGAACACGGACGACGAAATAATTAATAACAAACCTATACAAATTATTTTAGATAGAAATCCCCATCTCAACCAAGAAATCGATCAAACTAAATTCGACGGTAATACGATCACACAAATAAAAATTCCAATCAACGACGCATCTCAAATCAAATCTGTTCTTATGTATCATGTCAATCCTTATATAAATAATTATACATATTTTAGGAACCAAAATCTTATACCATTGTTCACGAAAATATACATGCAAGATTTCAAAGCCTTGAATTTGTTCCAATGTACGAAACTAGTGAATAATATCTCAGAAAAAGATGAAAAATAAATGTTGATAAAACATCAACATGAAAGTAAAAGAAACCACCCAGGAATCACAGAAACGCACGAAAGACTCAAACAAAATTATTATTGGAAATCTATGAATACGGACGTAACGGAATATATAAATAATTGCGAGATTTGCCAACGAGCTAAATATATCCCAGACAAAATCCTATTGTACCCCTTGTTCTCACTGAAACACCTTCAAAACCATTCCAAATTTTACACATCGATATGTTTTTCTACGAATCCGAATCTTTCCTAACGATCATCGACAAATTCACCAAACTCGGACAAGCATTTCCAAATTTCCAAGCATTTCCAAAAATTCCTCTATAATAGAACTTCTGAAAACCCAAAAAATCAGAATTCATCATACAACACCTAATCATCATGAATCAAACTTGCCGGTAGAGAGATTCAATTCTACCTTGTTTGAACATCAACTAAAACTCAAGCTTTTACGTTCACCAAGAAGGCTGATCACACAATGCCCAATTTGATGATGTCGGGTACCACTGTTCCTATGAGGTCGTCAATATCCATGCTGGGTGTCACCACCAACAGTGCTCTCTCATGGGATGATCATGTGAGGTCCATTGCGAAAACTGCTTCACAAAAACTTGGTTTTTCATTCCGTGCGAAGAGATACTTCACATCCCAGCAACTGCTTATGATCTACAAAACACAAATTCGACCTGTCCTGGAGTACTGTTCACATGTTCGGATCTCAGCCCCCAAACAATTCAGAAGAGAGCTATTCGCCTAGTCGATGATACAACACTCACCAAATCATTGACCTCTCTAGATCATCGTAGAAAGGTCGGCGATCTATGCCTTTTTTTATAGGTACTTTCACGGTCGGTGCTCAACGGAAATATCATCTGTTATGCCACCACGCGCGATTCCTAGTAGACAAACCAGACGAGCTCAAGCTGGTCATCCCTACACTGTCAGGCTCGAGACCTGTCGAACATCGCTATACCAAGCATCATTCATCAATAGAACGGCAAAGTTGTGGAATTCTTTGCCTAGTGAAGTCTTTCCTGATGCTTAAACCTCCAAACTTTCAAGAAGAATTCCAACACATTCCTTCTCTTCCAAAATTCCACCGCTGGCTAACACGATGTTCCTCGAACATTATAGGTTTGCCTTTCGTGTTGTCCACAGATAAAAAAAATAGCTTACAACAGTACCCTACATTCAGCTACCAAATTCACACCTTTCGAATTAATATTTGGACATACCATTTCCGATATCCATTTGATTTAATCCCCACAAATTTTCATTCAGACTATATACATTCGCACAAAGACAAACTGGACGCCCTGTATAAAAACATTCATGACAAACAAGACAAAGACAAGCAAGCAATACTAGAGAAACGTAACAAGTCGAGTGATAAGTTAATCAAACTGTTTATAAGAAATCTAATGCAAGAACGAAAAATAAAAATGAATTCATTGGCCCATACACACTGATAGAAATTTTAGACAACAACAAAGCAAAAATTGAGAATAATAAAAAATCGAAAATTATTATAGTACACTTGAGAGACTTGAAGAAACCTTTTTCAGGTACTTCTACTTCGTCACCACCACAAGGAACATCTGCAAATTCTTTCCACAAGATAGAGAACAACTCCGGTATCCTTCCATTCAGATTAGGCAGCGCCCAACTAACAAATAATTATTGGTCATTCATACATATTTTCGATTTGAATATAGTTATCGACGAATATGCAACGCTGAAATCAATCGTACGAACCAGAATCTTTCAACTCATACAATGTTATCAATGATCTCGAAAGTAAAATAATCAACCAATTTGAACAACCATGATACTACTGTTTCTACTCTATGGAACAATTTGCCAGTTCTCACATGGACATATAGAACACTGTATGTTGACATGCAGGACTCACTTAGGGGAATTAGATAAGTGAAGAAATTTTCTCTATTTTAAATAATGGTTTCAGCAACACTGCACGATTGTATTTGCGTTATGTAATTCGTATGTTATTTATATTTACTTAAGTTTGTCTATGTGTACGCGTGCGTGTGCATACCTATATGTATGATTTCCTAATATAATTCGTATTATTAGGATGAATTTTATGTTATAAACTGACACAGTCATCATAGTTTTACACTGTGTGATCAATGCCATGACTTGCTACAAATGTTTTTTTTTACATAACGTAGTCAAATAAAAATCTATCTATCTATCTATCTATCTTGTTTCAGTTGAACATAATATCGGGAATTACAAGTACTGACAAGAATCTGGTTATATTTTTCCAATGATGTTTCATTTTTCAGAATGTTGATTGAAAAATACAGAGAGAAATTACATGTTTTCATTGAGAGTACATTCGTAGCTTATTCATAATCAAACGGAATTTGTTTGTCTTCTTAACTAACAAACACGACACTTCGACTCCGTACAGAACAATATTAAATAATATAGTTATAGATAAAATATATTTCCAAGTTATGGAACCATTAGAACGGTACGCCACTGGCTGAAATCAGGGAAGCAAGACACATAAACATAACAGCGTTGCCAACAAGTTGGTGAAGACAAAGAGGTTTGATCGGTAGTCTTTCTCATACGCGTGCAGTTCATTTTCAATCATTGCTTCAAAACAAAAGCAGTTTTATGAATGATATGTTCCGTCTCCTCAGGATAATAAGTCTATGATATCCCATATACAATGAATTTCATTTCATGAATTTCATTCATGTACGATTGAGAATTGCTAGTTGTATTGTACCGCTGAAAGGTTCACGATGTCTTCGGGTTGCAGTCAAAAAGTGGAATCTTTATGGCTAGTTCGAACGCGGAGGTACTACGAACGATCTTCAAAAAAATATGGCCAAAAAACTAGGTATGGTAACGAAAGCAGGCAGACCATGATACTATAACGAGGGGCAATGGGCAAGCGGTTCCAGTAGCGTAGCCACTTGGCGTGGCATGGCACGGGGAGGGGTAGAACACGTGATGAAAGGTTTTACTATTTGGCGGTTCCTTTTCAAGTGTAAAGTCCGATATCTCTGTTGCTATTGAATTTCAAAATTCAAATTCATAAGCCTTTTACAAGAAGGATATTTTCATATAACCGTTTCACAAATAGATATTGTATATACAGGGTGTCTATTTGGAGGTGCAAAGTCCAATATTTTCGTTACTATTGAATTTGGAAAAAAAATTATAGATCCAACTGTAGCGAATAATATACAAATATTCAGTATATAAAGGGTTTTCAATTAGTGGCGCAGATTCCAACATCGTGATTGCTTTCGATACACAACGAATGAAATGATTTGACGAAAATATACCTTGAGCTACTTGACTAATTCTTTATGAAAAAAATTATAAAATAGTTCAGTTCAGCTGACCATACTCGCAATCACTCGAGACTGTTCTAATTTCTAGTACAACTTGATATCATGAAACTTTTTTTCTAATTTATCCACTAGATAATATATATGATATACAGAGTGATCTTATTCTTGTTGTTTGAAAAATCCATTGCTCATAATAATAGCTCAAACGAATCTCGTCCATTTCGATGATGTTAGCCAGGATCGGTTGGTGCGGTCATGTAGGTCTAACAATTTTAATATATGACATTCGATTTTTGGCATCTTTGCTTGGTCGGATTCATCGTGACTTTAGATTGGATTTGGTCTGTACCTCATTGTTGGCAGAAATTTGTTGCGAACAGAGTGAGCAGAATATAGGAAAATATTTCTCCCTTATGCTAGAATCATGTTTCTTTGAAAGATAATCCTGCGGATTCATATTCTAGAGGAATGTTTCCATCAGTTCTATAAGAGCATTCGTTGTGTTGGAATGGGCCATCATGGCTACATAAAGTACAAGATTCCTGGCCTCGATCAACCATCGACAGGCGAGCTAGCGTTGAAGCAGCCGCCGAAGAACGAAAAGTTGTGTTCGTTGCGTTTTCTACAGATAATCCTTTCGGAAATCTGTTAGGAAAATTTTCGTCGCGGTTGAAAATTCAACGTGTGGTTTCCATGGTTCTCAGATTCGCTCATAATTTGAGAAAACCGAATGGGAGACGTTTAAGTAATTACACTTCTGTGGAATTGTTTCAAGCAGAACTTGTTCTAATAAAGTATGTACAGGGTGTTTCTTTCTATGAAGAGATCGATAGTCTCAAGAGTGGCGAATTGCTTTCAAAAACATTACGAAAGCTCTCACCATTTCTCGATGAAAAAGGGTTCTTGAGGGTAGGAGGTAGACTGGTAAACTCTGATTTGTGTTTTGAGCAGAAATTTCCCCTTTTACTGCCTCAAAAGCACCGGCTTACAAAGCTCATTATCGAGCATTGTCATAAGCAGAATTTGCATTCTGGATCTCAGGCATTGCGCTCAGAATTATTGGATCTTGAATGCCAAGAGGGCAATTAGATTAGTACTGTCTCGTTGTATTCGTTGTTTCAAAATATCCCTCATCTCTCATCCTCCTCTGATGGGGAATTTGCCAAAGTTGAGGGAAACTCAACTCAAGGCTTTTTCGTGTGTGGGTGTCGATTTTTGTGGCCCATTTCAAATGATGCATTCCAAAATTCGGAGTTTGTTTTTCAACGAAGGCTCTTCATTTAGAGTTAGCTGCTGAGTTTTCTTCTGAAGCTTTTTTGGCAGCTTTGAGAAGATTTATTGGCAGACGTGGTCGTTTTTCGGTAATTCATTCAGACTGCGGCACGAATTTTGTCGGGGCGCAAAAATACCTCAAATCGATTTTTCAAGGAGCTCTCGAGGCCGAAAATATTGAATGGAAATTCAATCCCTCCTCCAGTCCGCATTTCGGAGGACTGTGGGAGGCAGGGGTCAAATCCTTCAAAAGTCATTTTGTGAGAGTGGTTGGAGCGCAGATTTTGACTTTTGAGGAGATGTACACTGTACTTGTACAGATCGAGTCTCTTCTAAATTCTAGGCCCATCCTCGAAATGAGTAGTGATCCTATAGACTTATGAGCGCTTTCACCAGAACATTTCTTAACCCTGAAGCCCCTCACTGTGCTTCCTTCCTCAGCGTGCTAAATATCGCATCATTCGTCGTGTTTCGATAAAATCTAACTCAGCATACAGTGACTTTGTCCGAGAAGAGGAGTTGCAGGGTAGGCCTACCACATCCACGTCTGACCCGAACATCCAGGGCCAACATATGTATAGTCCACTCCGGTGAGTCTACTATAAACATCAACCTTCTCTCATAGCTCAAGCTTTAGTTTGTGCATTAGGCAACAGCCAGTTTGTACTGGCAATTAGCACTAATTGTCAGTTTGAACTGACAATTAGTGCTAATTGTCAGTTTGAACTGTCAATTATGACTAATTGCCACTTCAAACTGGCATTCAACCCTAATTGCCAGTTCAAACTGACATGTATTCCTAACTGCCAGTTTGAACTGGCATTTATCCCTAATTGCCAGTTTAAACTGGCAATTATAAAAAACATATCATTATGTTCGTTCAGCGGTGAACGGACATTATGAATTTTTTTCTTTATAATTGTCAGTTTCAACCGACAATTAAGGCTAATTGTCAGTTTGAACTGGCATTTATGGCTAGCTGCCAGTTTAAACTGACACTTAGGGCTTATTGCCAGTTCAAACTGGCAATTTCATTTCTGATACTTTTTAAAATTTTATTATTGATTTGATCTGGTCCATGGAGTCCTTCATTTTCAGAGAATTCATTAAACAATTATTTCTGTATCTTCAATGATAGTGACAAATAGACTATCGGAACAATGAGTTTCATTCAAGTTTTTATAACAGTTGGGAGCAATATTTTTTTTTATTAGATCAGGTCCTATCTTTGTGAAACGATTTATGAAGATATTAGCAATATTATTCTGGGCCAGTATATTTTTCTGTTTCATATTTTCTGAAGACTATGAAGTTGCTAGTGAAATGAGAAGCATTATCAGACATCCGTATCCTTGATGGAGTTGGAGTTTGAAAGTGCATGGAAGAAACGAAGAAACGTCACTCTTCCAGTCGATATACACTGATATTGATACTACTTCGTATTATCTAAATTTCAGAAGTTAATCGATTTTTGGTCCTGAGGCAAAAAAAATAAATGAATTCTATAACATTACAATTATTGGAAAAAATCGAACAATTCCAGAATTTACGATCGGGAAATTTCTATCCGGGTTGGCCGTTGAATTCGAGGTTGAATTCTACGATATAAATGCGACAGTATTGGATATAGCTGGTCATCTTCGGTACCGGTAGTGATGCGGTTCTGTTTACTCTTATAATAATCATAACGACCGCATATGCCGGGTTGACTGATGGTTCCGCAATATAATCTGTGGAGTCGTTACGCCAAGTACGATCCTATTCGAAGGAATTCCTGAGATCTAGCGGTAGAATTTCGAATTTATTGACAGTAGTAGAAATCGTTCTAATGAACAACCTGAATATTATCTGAAGAAATTTCCTAAAATAAATATACTTGTGTATGAAGGCCGTGAAGTTGATCTTTTTTGGACGAATCATAAAGTTGCGGCCTAGGCTAAGCAACATTCTATGGCTAGACAACTAAGAGGACATTTCTTAGGCGACTGATTCAGAGAGTAAATACCGTGTAAAGGTCTCGAAAAAGGGCAGAATTATTATTTTTCTTGTCGATATTTAGGTGAGAATATAATTAACTCGAATCTGAACTGATATAAAATACCTGCAAATGCATAGTTACGTGTCTATCACAGCGATGATAAAAATACAAAAGAAATTATCACCTTATTTTGTTCCGTTTCTGACTCCTTGAAATTGCGCTTAATGTCTGATAATCGCGAGATGTTCATTATATTCTTTCGTCAAATATAATCTCGTGTTATGATTAATAATCACCGCTGATATAATATGCATTTCTATTGTTGCCTGAAAGATACTACCTGACAGTACATAATATTGTTTCTGTCATCTCTTTTGCTCAACTCATACATACGCTCATCTCTTTTATAACGCTGATCTAGATTCAACTTGGTTTTACAGAATCAAAAAACGTATGTTTTCAAAGAAGAGAAAAAAGAGGAATCGGTTTTTACTGGTATTATCATGCCTATATCGCTTATCCCACAGTGCATAAACATCATCATGGCCAAATTCATGTTCATTCATATTTATATTCATTAACTTCATTGTCAACGCCAGAAAAAAATAAAATTGAAAATCCGGAAATAATATAGTTGAGATTTTTGAAAATCATTTCGTTGGTCCTTCAGTCGCGCAACTCTTCCCAAATCTGATGTATCTCTCGTAGTTTTCGAGATGCCCGTACTGGCTCTCCTTATCTTAGACAAAGTGAATTGTAATACTTTGAAATTGTTGTTACGAAAAAGTTTAATTACAATTTCCTGTTGTTTTGCATTGGATATATAGTTAGTATGCATTTTCACATTTCATTTCTCCACAATATGTTTACAGGGTGTTTCAGATTCAAATGTAAATACGACACCTGTAAAGAGAGGACACAATCAACCTCCATTGATGTGTCTACCGTCTTTCATAACTAAGATACAGGTTGACGTTATCTTGATTTTGGCAAAATATTTTGGTGGTCATAATTTTGAACCACTTTGAATAATCTATTCATATTTAGTCGATGTATTTCAATTACATTACTTATTGAAACTAAATAGAAATTGAAATCAGAATCCAGGTCCGTATTCAGGGAAAATATTCAAAAAACAACACCGTGTATAGCAAAATGTTGTGGATATGTTTCGATATCTGGAAACAGCGAAAAGAACTGAATGAAATGACTGACACTTTACGAGTGCGAATCCAATTTGACATGTCTGACCAATCGCCTCAAATTATTTTTTCTTAATATTTATCTCAAGGTACTAATTGATTAAGAATCCAATTTTGATACAATTAGGTCTCCAAATTGTAACTTCATTGCTTTCAAATTATAGTAAAACAAATTCCTTCACTAATAAAATAACTTTAGATCTTTTCGATCGTCCATTACTCACTCACTGAATTCATTTAATAGCCGCGGTAAAGTAGACATAGCAAACAATTCCAAAAGTATGACAGTAGGTACATTATCATCAATGTGATATTGTTAGTTACAGATGATTGTTTGTCCTTGTACTGTGTTGTTACATTTCAGTTTCCGTAATCATGCCTTTCAAATTTTCGAATCCAGATGAATATGGCAATGGACGAGAGATTACGGAAGAAGATTTCATGATCGTCAATTGCCTAGTCATCAAACTTGTGCTAAAGTTTTCAATTATTTTAAACAACATGGTAGATTTCCTACAGCCATCCTACATGAGCATCGAGTGAGAAAAGATTTGAGAGATCATCGAAATATTATTAATATTGTTGAGAATAACTCAAGAATCAGCACGATAAGAATGGGTCACGCGTTGGGTCTTCCGCACTGTTTGACGGATATTGAAGAAGAATCATCTGCACCCATTCCATGTCCAACAGGTTCAAAACTATATAGAAGAAGGAGATGAAATTCATCGACTGAATTTCAGCAACTGGATAACTCGCAACCGAAGAATTGTCAGCAGATGTGTTTTCACAGATGAGGCACAATTTACAAGGGATGGTATTTTCAATAGTAGAAATTCGCATGTTTGGGCAGAAGAGAATCCACATGCTATTTGGGAGACTAGAACTCAATTTAGATTTTCTATAAATGTTTGGTGTGGTGTTCTCACAGATAAGGTTTACTTGGATTTCCTACAAAATGAAGGATGAAAATATTGGGGGGATGTATTTTCAGCATGATGGCGCTGCACCTCATTTTAGGGTATTTGTGAGGGATTTCCTTAATAAAAATTTTTCAAGCATGTGGATAGGTCGAGGTGGACCCATCCCCAAGATCACCGGATTTCAATCCCATGGATTATTTTCTTCACTTAAAATCGAGAGTAAACGATGTACAAATGGATACAAGAGAACAACTTATGGAACGCGATAATAACGCTTGCGAAGAAATAAGAAAGGATCCTGACGTTATCAGAAATGCAATCAGGAAAATAACTAAAAGACCAGAATATGTATACAACTATTCTATTCTATTTTAGTTTACATGTATCTATTCGCTAAGTTTCTCAATTACCTCATGATTGTGTCTATTAATAAAGTTGAGAACTTTGAGATGACACATGCATCTGATTTTTTGAAACCGTAAGGCAATTGGTTACACTTAACAAATTGTATGCGCGCTCGTGAAATGTAGGTCATTTTATTCAGTTTGTTCCGCACTTTTCAGATATCAAAACCTCTTTCCAGATATCAAAACATATCTACAAGATTTTGCCATACAGGGTAAAGAAAATGAAGAAAAAAGGGAGATCAAACATGCGACCTATATGCGATTATCGGTCGCATATATCGCGGAAATAATGTTGCACTATTGCAAATTTCTTTCTTCAGCTATATTCGATGTGTAGGTATGTTTGATATCACAGTTACAACAACACATTGATGTGATGAGAATAACTTCAACGATCAATTCATCAGTATAAATTACAGAATGAAAGATCTCATAGATTCATTTGAATTAACGAAAATTCAACAGATTAACCGGATGATGTGTGAGGAAACGTTGTACTTCAATCATCCTATGGATGTCAAAAAGAGCGCTAATCAAAACCTTATTCAATGTTTCATCTCTCTTCCAATGATATACCTAATTATTACCTAGATATGAATTTGAACTTTCCTTTTGGTTCACATATATTTCTGACTTCTACATTTCTTTATTCCATTTGGTTAAATTTTCCCATGGATATCCAAATGTAGTTCAAGGATATTCCGACATGAATTGGACATGGTTTAGATTTCAGAAAAAAAAAACTTTCGGTTTTCTTGAAATTCGTTTATTCAGGTTAATTTGTAATAGTAATAATTATGAACAAATAATTATGAAAATGAACGAGACTATATATTTTTAGTTTTTTCACTTGTTCGAGAACCTGCACAACAAATAAAGTTTAATTTTTTTTTCTCTGAAAAAAAGTATGCGAAAAAAATTAAGAGCAGAAATTGATGGATTCATTGAATCAATGCCAGATACAGGTACCACCTATATCACTATCTCGACTACAACTATCAAAGCACCATACATCACCATACCAACAATCCTTTCCATACAAAGCTACTAAAATTCATAATACCATTCCTGACTCGCTGGAAATCATGAATAAAGTCAAATTCAGGATCACACTGAAAAGAATGCTGTTATCATGACTTTCATCGTTGGATACCAAAAATTTTGAACAAAAAATTCAAAAATGATCCTAGTTCCCCTAGTTGCTTCCTCTATACCATTATACCATCACCATTTCCATCACCATTATTATAATTATTATGTTAAATTTGATCAAAATCCAGTCAAGACTCTGCGGCCTCCGATACCACGCAGAGTGGAGTTGGAAAGTTATTATTATTATTATCATTAATACTACTATTTTCATTATTATCATCATTATTATTATAATCATTATCATTATTAATATAATTAACATTATTGCTCTCATGTCTCCACTGATGGAACACTTCTAGTTTTCTTGTTACTTGTAATTTCAAGTTATCTATAATTATTATATGTATATATTAACCGCCAGAGTAGGTTAATACATGATGAAGATTCAAAAATTGAATTCAGAAATTGAAGAAACAGTTTTTCGTGAAAGGATGTTAACCCTTTTTTTGAACATTGGTACCTGTTATTCGAAATTCTCGGATCTTCGGAAACAAATTTATACAAATTATTATCTTATTTTTCAGCTGTGGATATACCCTAGAAGAATGTGACCCGGAAATTGATGATTAAATTGTATTTTAAAGTACAAATCAGGGGAAAATAAGTCGAAGACTGCGACTTGGTAAATCCTAAATTAGACCGCTTCCAGATTTAGTCATTTATTACTGCATGAAAAACGTTATAGAAATATTTTCTAATAATTCATGATAACGACTGTTATTATTTTTTTCCATCTCTCATTTTTCGATCTCTTGAAGATACTGCTGAAATATTTCGTATCCTTCATTTCAATGAATTCATCAATACTGGATAATTTTTTGTTTTCGCATAGAGCCTCGACATTTTTTTGCATCGATTAACTGTGTCGAATTTCAACAACATTATAGCTGCAATACAAGCTGAAAGTGTCCAAATGTATTATAGCATTATACGAATCCTAAAATCACAATTACATAAAAGTAGGTGAACTCGACTTGCACAAAAATATAACGGATCAAAAAAGTTGCATATTGTAACTCGCTCACCCAATGAGGCGAAACATTTCATTCAATAAACGACTGTGTAGCAACACGTTTGATATAAATACATACGATTCAACAACAGGAGCATTCAGTTCATTCGTTCTAATCAGCCTGATTGATCGTAGTCACCATGAAAACGGTGGTGGCAATTCTAGGAGTGGTGTTCCTAGTAGCGCTGAACCAGGGTGCAGTGCTAGAGATTCCAGATGAAACCCACGACTTGGAAGTAGCTGCTTCCGGTCATCACCACCATCACGAGTCAGGCGGTGGCCACGATGGGCACGAGCACCACCACGAGAGCCACGGCGAGAAGGGCGACAAGGGCTACAAGTCTACCCACCATCACGACAAGGGCGGCCACGGAGAGTACGGCAAACACCATGCGGCCGGTCATCACGGCGAGAAGGGAGGTCACCACAAGTCCCACCATGATGAGGGCGGCCACAGCTCCTCGCATCACGCATCTGGCCACTCGCACAAGGGCGGAAAATTCGGCGAAAAGAAGGGCCACAAAAAGGGACAGAAGACCAAGGGGTACCACGTGAAGGGACACAAGGACGATTACCACAAGCACCACAAGTTTTACGACGACGCTCACAAGGGAGGGTTCCATGAGAAACATGGCAGTTTCCATGGCCACCACGGGGGCGAATCTGGACACCACAAGAAGGGGGGCTCCCACAAGAGCGGCTACCATGACGATCACCACGGGAAAAAGGGGCACGCTGACAAGGGGCACTACGACGAGGACCACGAAGGCTTCAAAGGGCACGGAGGCCACGAGAGTCATCACGCCCATCATTCCGACTACGGGAAGAAGGGCGGACACGAAGGACACTCCGAACACGGATTTTCCAGTGGAAAGCACTAATTTATGCTTTAATCTTACATTTTTGTTAATGTTTTGTTATGAGGTCAATTTTGAATAAAAAAAATAAGATGACACTATTTTCAGGCTATCATTGTTCGGAACATTTTTACTCAATGGATACCCAACTCTTACAGTGTGCCTACCCTTGAATTTAGAAGTCCGGAAATATGTGAAATACGTATGATATCCAATGGAATGATGGGCCTTTCATAGTCTATAGACATATAGACGGTGTGTTCCCATTTTGATAATATCAATCTTCAGATGAGTTTCTACAAATTCTTCCAATGGTTTCAGAGTATTACTACTTATTGATAGATCCTTTTCTGCGAATGTTGCGATTCTATGAGAAGAAAGCAATCCAAAACATGATGTGAGAATTTTGGAGCAAACTGTCTTCCAAATCGTTGAACTCATTATCAATATATCATCATGAATTAGGTATATATATATATATATATATAACTCATATATAAATACATCCAGGAGGAGGGTAGTCTATAACTGGCTAGTTAGGGTAGAATTTATAAAAACATGACAGATGGACAGATAAAATGACAGATGGAGCCATAGATGTATAGCCATTGTAGTTCGTTCTACAAGAAAAAAACTAGGCTGGCATAGCCTGTTACTCTGTTAACCTGCATGATTTTTTTTCATTCAGAAGGACAATCATACAGCAAAGCATTGATAATGTCGATGCATATTTGCCACTTGAGGTGATTAGTATAGACGAATATAAGTCTGATTTAATGAAGAAAAGTTTTTCTCCCGAAACTTCATCAGGATGGAATGCTTTGCTGTCAAAAATGTTTACCTTCATCGTGAAATACCATATGAACCTATACTCAGTACTGTACTTTCTAATCCCCGGAATAAGTAGCCACTTTAGCTCTTTTTCTGTACCCACTTTCATTTCCAATGTATTTCTTTGATGAAATACATTTATAAATTGATGAAAAAATGCAATATCCAGTAGACTATTTTCAACTTTTTTCACGATATGGATCAGTTGAGTTTTTTTAATTCCTTCCCAAACTGTCTTTCATGACATAACCGTTTATAGAATGAAAATTATATTGGACAACACTGATAGATTTTTAGGTCTATATCACTCTATGATAATTTCAGAGGAGAAAAAAGGGTAGTTTGACCAGTTTGATATTATATATTGTATATATTGTTTATTTTATACATTTTGTATATGGTGACAACACGAAAGGAAAACTTAAAATGTTCGAAGTTTTGGAATTTTTATTCAAAGCTTTGAGGTCGTGAGCTTCAGGAAAGACTTCACTAGGCAGAGAAAATTCCACATCTTTTCTTTATATTGATGAATAATTCTTGGTAGAGCGAAGTTTTATAGGTTTCGAGATTGACAATGTAGTGGTAGCTCCTCTAGTTTGTCTACCTGATGGAATGGTGGCATGTAAACAAGATTTTGATTGAGCAGCGACCAAATTTCTTCAAGAAAAGAGATAGATCGTCCACCTTCCTTCGATGTTCTAGATAGGCAATGAATTCGTGAGCTTCAGCATATGTTTGGAAGCTTCCAAAGATGTGAACAGTACTCCAGGACAGGTCGAATTTTCGCTTTGTAGATTGTGATATGATTACTTTCAAAAGGAATAAGTATCCTTCCACGAATTTGTTTATCATCTTTTGGGAAAAATTTCAGGGAATACGACAACATAACAATAATACGTTTACTTCAACAATCTAAACTTAACAAAATGTATCAGTACTACGGACAGTCATTAAAGTTACACAACTCAAGAGAAAGAAACTAATGTTTCTTTCCTCCTCCACCACCGCCCCCATGTCCGCTAGCAAACCCGTATTCTTTTCCCCCTTTATGTCCTCCCTTCTTCCCGTAGTCGGAATGATGAGAATGGTGACTCTCGTGTCCTCCGTGTCCTTTAAATCCTTTGTGGTCTTCGTCGTAATGCCCTTTGTCAGCGTGCCCCTTTTTCCCGTGGTGGTCGTCATGGTAGCCGCTTTTGTGGGAGCCGCCCTTCTTGTGGTGCCCGGACTTGCCCCCGTGGTGTCCATGGAAGTCTCCGTGCTTGGAGTGATGCCCGCCCTTGTGATAGTCATCGTAGAACTTGTGCTCTTTGTGGTAGTCGTCCTTGTGCGACTTGTGGTGGTACCCGGTAGTCTTCTGGCCCTTCTTGTGCCCCTTCTTCTCGCCGAACTTGCCGCCCTTGTGGCTCTTGCCGGACGCGTGATGCTCGCCCTCGTGGCCTGCCTCGTCGTGGTGACCCTTGTGGTGGCCGCCCTTCTCCTCGTGGTGTGCTGCGTCGTGGTGTTTGCCGTGCTTACCGTGCTCGGCCTTGTCGTGGTGGTGGTCGCTTTTGTAGCCCTTGTCGCCCTTCTCGCCGTGGCTCTCGTGGTGGTGCTCATGGCCTTCGTGGCCTCCACCCTCTTCGTGGTGGCTGGCGTGGCCGTGCTTGGTCTCGGCCACCGCTAGGTCTGCCGACGCGGCGGATTCGTCGACATCGCCGGCGACTGTCCTTGCAGAGATGAACCCGATAGTAACGCACAGGAATACAGAAATAAACACCACAACTCTCATGGTGATGAGAACTGTGCTAGCAGTACTGATCTCTGCATTTTCAGGATTCATTTTATATTGCATCGGTTTCCTCGATATTTCGTCGGTGAGATTCATGGTTCGATGGACAGAGTGTGTTTTTGTGCTCTCATTCGATGATGCGTGGTAGTATCGGTTTTAAGATTATCGCCGTTTGATTTGATTATTACGTAACAGCTTTCTCCAATGTTGAACAGTAATTGATTAATAATTCCGTCGTTTGTTATAGTTGTTTTCGATAGGTACCTAAAGACTGATGTTGTGAATATATTACCAAAATATGTGTCCTATATCCAGTGTTATCGACAGAACCTGTATTCGTGAAGATACACAATATCAAATAAAATATTGAAAATTGCGGAAGCGATTCTTCTGATGATGTTGAAATGTACAGGAAATTTTTAAAAGAAAGTTTTTGTGTTTTTTGTACCTGAATATAATACAGAAACGAGTTTTAGTCAATACCCACATATCACAGAGGGCTCAACATAGCAAGGTCCTGTGTATTAGTTTTGTATGGCTGAGTTTGTTCTACATTATACAGGTTCCCTTAAAATTCGTGATTTCACCGCTACGAAGTACTGGTTAGTAATTCTTTTTTTAATGGAACACTTTGTTAATGGTGGGGAGTCAATAATTTTTCCCCCATATTTTTGGTCAAAATATTGCTCCAATTCAATGTTTATTACTGCGGTCGGTATCTGAATTCGTACAAACTTGGAATTTTGGGCGTAGCATACAAAGGTCCTATTATTCATTTTCTATGGAGGAGTTTGTTCTATATCATACAGGGTCGCTGAATATTCGTGACTTCAGCTCTGGATACGAAAATTGTGTCTAGAAGGAAAAACATCCTCAAAAAAGTTGAACCAACGTTCTTTAGCATCAAATAAGAATCTATGTCAGAACAACTAATTCTGTGAGTTAAAATAACACAGATTCTCATTTGACAGTGCCGTCCATATGAAAGAAGGATTCATCAAGAATGCCAAAGACGATGAATTTGACTCCTCTGAAGATGTTTTTCCTTCTTTTTGACTTCTTTGAATGTCCAATGAAGGTATGAAAAGTATCCTGTGTTAGAAATAAAACTCCGATTGGGTATGAATCCTACCAAATATGGGCCGGAAAAATAAGGTTAATTTTCATATTTTTCATAGGTTATCTCAAAAAATATAAGTTTGCGCACCTTTATATTTTGAAATTTGGGTCAAAATACGTATGTGTCAAAAAAAATTTCGAAAATAAACCATCGCTTGATGAGTGCAAAATTACCTAGTTTTACTTCGGTAGACGAAATGCTACCTTTAGGTAATAAATTATAAGTATTCAATAAAGTGCTGGACAAATTTGGCTCTGGAGATTTTTCCGGTATTCAATTCAGAACTACGAAACTGTGATTCCGCAGGAGATTTATGCTCTGCGCGATGTCTGGTAGGTGGTTGGAAAATTTCCTGCTTTCATAAATTATCGAGTTTTTTTGCGCGTGTCGACTTTGGTATTGGTAGGGGTGCCACGTAATTTTTTTGGCGTGTAATGTGAGTATTTGACTTACTTGAGTTTCTGGAGTAGGCGGTTTTTTTTTTTTCGATGAGGCAAGCAGATTCAATAATGATCAGGCTGTATACTGTCATGATTTTGAATTCAATGAAAAGTGGCTCACAGTGTTCTAATGAGTATGCTCTGCACATCCCAGTCAGTCCCCAAAATGGACCGAGGATAACTCTTCTATTCAGGTCAATTATGTGGTCTCCAAATTTAACTTATTATTTAGCCAAACTCCCAGGAACTTACAGGCTGGTTCAGTTTCCTTGGATTGTGTATCTGACACTGAATCTTCGTAGTCAACTTTGCTTGTATTGGAGCTCAGGAAATTTGAGTCACACCAAGCTTTAATTTGTTTCAAGTCTAGTGCTACAGTGTGTTTTGGTGTATTTATATCACTTTCGCGCCATATTACTGAGGTGTCATCTGCAAATATGGTGAGTGCTCCCTGAAAAGGTATCTCGGGCAAATCGTTCGTGTATAGAAGGAAAAGCTGGACCAAGCACCGAATCCTGAGGAACACTGCATGGAACATTTAATGCTTCAGATATCAACTATAACCCTGTGACTGCTTCGAGAGGTAGCTACAGAACCATGATTATTTTTATCTGAATCCATGATACTGAATCTTTTGCAGCAAATTTCTGTGATCTGCACAGTTAAAAGCCTTAGAAAAGTTACAGAATACTGCTGCGACTGCATAACCGTCATTTATTTTTTAATATAATATAATAATTATAATATTATAATTTGATTTAATTTTTTAGTTAAAAATTGCATCTCCTGTACTTTTATTCGATTGGAATCCAAATCGAGATTTAGAAATTTTTTTGTTGTAAAAAGCAAAGCATCCTTTTTTCAACTAGTTTCTTTAGAGTCGAGAGAAGTGAGATGGGCCGAAAGTTTGAAGGCTCGTTAAAACTCTTCCCTTTTGATGAAGGAATACCATAGCTGTCTTCAAAAAATCTGGAGACGCCATGTGTGAAAGAAAAATTTATTGATTCCACTAATACTTGCAGGCCAGTATCAGCTAGATTCTTATCTACGTTGAATGAGATCCCGTCATTTCCAGTTAAACTTTTATTCTCGATTTCTTTGAGGATTTCCTTTACTTCATGAATATCTGTATTTTTGAATTAAAATCAATCTCTAGGAGATGAGCCACTAAGATAATTTGAGGTGTTCCTTTGTTGTGATATTCTCTTTCAATTTGCTAGCTACAGTATAGTAATAATTATTCAGAATATAAGGGTCAATATTATATTTTGTAAAAGAGTTGTTTTTCATCTTAAGTTGTTGAAGAACAAACTCAATATTGATAAAACTAGGAAAATATTTATTGACGCTGACCTAACTCCTCGACAATTGCAACACTTTCAGAAAATCAAAAAGGAGATGGAAGAGAGGCGGAGTTCAGGAGAAGAGGTATACATTGGGTTTGTAGGCGGTATGTATTCCACGAGTCCTGAGAAAAAACCTGTAGAATTGTCCAAATCGCGCACTAACCATCAACTGCATGCACTGTTATCATAATACTAGAGGCCTGAATACAAAAACATCTGAATTTCTTCAGTCTTCTTCACTATATGAATTCCAGCTGGTAACACTTACGGAAAGCTGGCTACAATCTAATGTCAACAACTCCGAACCTTCTGGCGAAAACTACTTTGTGTTCAGAAGTGATCGGAACCTGAAGGAAAACAATGTAACTCGTGGTGGTGGTACCCTGTTGGCTGTACGTGATCACTGTGATGCCATTGAACTGAATCTTGCAATTTTCAAACCTGCTTAAGACAGTTGAGACATTATTATATCTTAATGGAAGTAACTTATTAATCATTGGTGACACAATCAGCCCAATTTCATTGCCAGGCATTCTCTAGAAATAATGTAATGCTATCCACTATAATTCAATTCATGAGTTCCTTTGATATCAAACAGTATAACACCATTTTGAATGACTCCGGTCATTTGTTGGACTTGATACTCTCTAATATGAATTGTCACGTTGAGAGAGATACTCTACCATATATGTTCCAGAAGACAAACATAACCCCCCCCTCCCGAAGTTTTCAGTTGACCTCAACGAGTGTCACTCTGATGTCTCATACAACACAAAAACATTCAACTACAACTTCAGGAAGACTAATTTTCCTGCGCTATACGCAGATTTACTAGATACTAATTGGAATTTTCTACAAAATACTTTAGATGCAGATGTAAACACATCTCTCAATGCAAACCAACTGCTTGCAATAGATCCATTGGAAAACTTTTTGAGGTAACTATCATTATTATGAATATCAATAAAGTCTCTAACTTATATATCGTAACCATCTACAGAACACCAGACAGTAATTTCCACGATTTTGCTGAACACCTTTATGAGCTTCCCAACGAAATAAACTCACCAAATCATAGATATGTTGGGGGTCACTCGATCCTGGAGCAATTCTAGAATGGCGGGAATCCTAATGAAGAGATTTCAGAATAGATGGGCGGAGGCTTCAGGAATGAGGCAGTCCAGACTCCACATAGGAAATCCGTCACGAAGACAGACAAATGCACTCCTGGATTTGAACAGGAGAGAGCTGAAATTGGTGGTGGGGCTCCTGACAGGGCACTGCCCCTTGAACAAACATCTCAACACGATCGGAATTGTAGAAGATCCTGAATGTAGATGGTGCCTTGAGGACGAAGAGACTTCTACTCACATCCTCACTGAATGCCCGGCGGTGGTAGCAGCAAGGGAAATACATCTTGGGGGCAGCATCCTGAACCCAGAGGATGTGAAAAAGATTCGGCCAAGGAAAATGGTATCTTTCGCCCGCGAACTTGGCCTTCTCCATGGCTGACTTACGATCCCAGGAGTTGTGGGTGCACAACGGGTCCGAAGAGGTGGCCTAAGGCGTTAGGTCTCAGACCGCCCATTTTCTTACATTACATCACATTACATCATAGATATATTGTCTGTGGAGACTCAAATGTTGATTTAATGCATGAAACTAACAATGCCATGCCATTGAATTATTGAATTTATTTAGTGAATTTGGCTTGATAAATTATGTAAATGAACCCTTTTAGATCCAGTATTCTCAAATATAGAACCTCTTTCTACTCTAGTATGTGATACACACTAATCCGACCACAGATACCAGATATTTCAATATGAACTAGACACACAGCATAAAAATAAAAATAAGGAACCAATATATACACGTGACACTCCTGAAAGTAACATCAATACTTTTACAGGCCTATTAGAGATAGAAAATTGGTGCGAAGTGTATGAAGCAAAGTGTATAGATGAGAAGTTCAATGCATTTTATAGCACATTCACTTTCAACTATAACTCAGCCTTTTCACATAAAAAATTCAAAACCAGCGACAACAAGAGAGTCTGGTTCAATTCAGAACCTAAATCACTCCATAATATGGTCTGCGAAATGTCAAAATTAGCCAATAATCAACAAAATGATACAATTATGGCCAGATATATATCCTTGAAAAAACTGTACCGTGAAAAGATTAAATATGCTCGCTCAAACTTCAATAATAAGAAGATACAAAATTCATCAAATATTATGAAAGAATCCTGGAAGATCATAAATAAGGCAAACGGGGTGAAAAAGAACAAACCTGTGAACCAGCTTTTGGTGAATGACTTGCCTGTAACTGATTCTCATATAGACATATGCAATATTTTTAGCAAGCACTTCGCGGACATACCCTGCCCTCAACCAAGGAATGAGGCAAAACTGCCCCAACATTTTCACGAAACACTTTTTCTATACCCAACCACTCCGTGTGAAGTGGAGGAATACATCATGAAAACTACCTCCAAACCAAATCCAGGCATTGACGGTATTCATGGAAAAATTATACGGTCCGTTGCAAAAACAATAAGCATACCCCTATCCCACATAATCAAAGAAAGCTTCATAACCGCGAATTATCCTAAGGCATTGAAAATCTCAAAATCTATACCGATATACAAAAACAAAGGCCCTAGGAGTACCCAATGAATAGATTGCCTCATATTTGAATGAGAGAAAACAAATAGTAGCATTTAATGAACAGAAATCAACTGAAAATATTGTCAATCTAGGGGTACCTCTGGCACCAATACTTTTTATAATATTCATCAACGGTATGACAACGCATCTGGCAGGCGAAAAAATACTGTATGCGGATGATAGAACTTTTTTCTTACTGGAGACTCATTGCAGCAAGTATGCTACCAAACAGGCAGTATTGCACAACAATTTAATTTATGGTGAACAGAGCATGGGTTACTGATGAATGTATTGAAAACACACTTTATGACGTTTTTTCCAAAAAATGTTAATTATGACTTCACTGTCTTATTCAGATAAACGGTAATAGTATCGAACAAATCACATCAACTATGTTCCTGAGCATATTTATTGACCATAAGATGACCTGGGAGCGCCATATTATGCACCAGTCTAAAAAACTGAGTACTGTGTCTTTCATAATTAGGCAGCTAAGAAACACTGTGTCCTTAGACACCTTGAAACTAGCCTACTATGGACTCGTCCAATCAATACTCAATTACTGCCTTATCTACTAGGGAACCTCAAGCCACAGTCATAAGTTATTTGTGATACAAAAGAAAATTGCTAGAATCGTGATAGGAGCACGTCCCTATGACAATGGCAAACCTATTTTTCAACAATTTTAGATACTAACACTGCCTTGTCTGTATATTATGCAAGTCACAATGTATGTGCATAAGCACAAAGACAAACTTTTAAGACATGACGCGATTCATGATTATAATACGAGAAATGCTGAGCATATATACCTTCCTTTTTCAAGATTGACAGTTGGTCAAAACTCACATATACAGGGTGTCCTTAAAAGGTCTTTACAAAAAGCTACCACATATTCTTCAGACCAAAACAATTCGATACAAGCAAACTTACCTCAGTAAAAAGTTGCTTAGTTTGGGCGCTAGACGGCTCTGAAGTTGAAATTTTCAAATCGATTTTGCTTCATAACTTTTGAACGGCTCATGAGATTTTTTTCAAATTTGGTACGTTGGCATAGACTCATCGGGCAATGAAACTCATATCATAATCATAATGAATATCATTCCATGGGCGTAGAACTTGATTTTTTCAGTAAATAAACATCTAAAACTCCTACGCCAATAGAAAAAAATTAGTTTCAATATGAAATCTAAATTATTCAACTCATTCACTACAAAAAAGGTACTCCTGACAAGAGTCGATTCCTCTCATGGTTTCCACAAAATTTTAATTTTAGTGATTTAGAGCATAATTAATAATAAAACGATTAACAGATATTTCATAAAAATTGTTCAAAATGTTCACCATTTTCACGTATACAAAGATTTATACGACGCAAAAAGTTGAGATGTACTTTTTGCATAGGTTATTTCTATTGAAAATAAGTAGCACTGGTTTTTTTTTCTGAAGACTATTATTATCTGCTCGAAAACAGTGATATTCACATTCTTGGTTTCCATAGTTTCATCTGTTGATTTGTCGAGTTTTATTGACGTTGATTGTTGATATCGGACTTTTCTGATTTATCATGGCCGTACAATACACCAATGAAGAATACACCGATATGTTATTGGTATTCGGATATTGTCAAGGAAATAGTCGAGAGAGTGTGGGTGTATTCGGCAAGGTTTCCAAATCGTCGCGTACCAAGCCACCCAACCTTTGCTGCAGTTGAGAGACGTCTTCGGGTGACCGGTCATTTTGCTCCTAGAACTGGTGATTATGGAAGACAGCGTTATGTAAGGATTCCCGAAGTCGAAGTAGAAATTTTAGACCGTATTGAAGAAAATCCAGAATTGAGTACTAGACGGATAAGTAATGAACTAGAAGTTTCTAGGAATGCCGTTCATGAAGTACTAAGAGAACAATTATTATACCCATACCACAAGACGCCAGTTCAAGATTTATTAATCCATGATTCACAAAGTCGTCTGATGTTTTGTAGGTTCATTAATTTGCAAAGAGAAATGAATCTGAACTTTGGAAAGAATATTTTGTTCACTGATGAAGCCTGTTTCACGAGAAGAGGAATAACTAATTTTCATAATGAACACGTTTATGCAATTGAAAATCCTCATTCCATTAAAATAAACCATTTTCAACACGAATTCAAAATCAACGTTTGGGCTGGAATAATAGGAAATTTTATAATTGGTCCTGTCATACTTCCACAAAGATTAACAGGAGACATGTATTTACAACATCTACGAAATACGTTGCCAAATTTGTTGGAAGATTTACCACTCCAACATCGGGTAGATATGTGGTTTATGCACGATGGAGCTCCACCACATTTTTCGGTGGATGTTAGGAATTTTTTAAACCAACAGTACCCAGACAGATGGATAGGTAGAGGTAATGATGCACCCGTGAATTGGCCACCACGTTCTCCAGACTTAACACCGATGGATTATTTTGTATGGGGTTATCTCAAGTCTACGGTTTACAAGACCCCTGTGAATACTGTAGAACAATTATGGCAACGTATCCAACAGGCGACGAATAATCTTACAGGCGATGAAGAAGTTATGCAAAGAGTACATTTCAACTTTTTGCGTCGTATAAATCTTTGTATACGTGAAAATGGTGAACATTTTGAACAATTTTTATGAAATATCTGTTAATCGTTTTATTATTAATTATGCTCTAAATCACTAAAATTAAAATTTTGTCGAAACCATGAGAGGAATCGACTTTTGTCAAGAGTACCTTTTTTGTAGTGAATGAGTTGAATAATTTAGATTTCATATTGAAACTAATTTTTTTCCATTGGCGTAGGAGTTTTAGATGTTTATTTACTGAAAAAATCAAGTTCTACGCCCATGGAATGATATTCATTATGATTATGATATGAGTTTCATTGCCCGATGAGTCTATGCCAACGTACCAAATTTGAAAAAAATCTCATGAGCCGTTCAAAAGTTATGAAGCAAAATCGATTTGAAAATTTCAACTTCAGAGCCGTCTAGCGCCCAAACTAAGCAACTTTTTACTGAGGTAAGTTTGCTTGCATCGAATTGTTTTGGTCTGAAGAATATGTGGTAGCTTTTTGTAAAGACCTTTTAAGGACACCCTGTATATCAAGGAATAAAATTCCATAATAAATTCAACAAGTTACACAGTCAAGAATAGTCTACAGGCGGTCTCCATTCGTTCAAATGCCTTTCATCTAATCATTTAGTTAAAAACGCTTTTTATTCTTCAGAAGAATTTTTACTTCCAGGTTAGTTAATTCGTGGATTTTATGCAAATGTAACAATGTTAGAACAAGACTCGATTTCAATGTGAATATATTACTCAAAGTTCAATGTGTCCATTTTATTATGTGTACTATCTTATATCTATTCTATTTCATTCTATTCTATTCTCAGATGGTTTTCATTCTGTGTTGTACGAGATATTTGATCCGCATATTCCACGTCAACCCAAAGAAGATGCCCACCATGATATAACAATGATATTATTCGTAACATAAAAGAAGAAAATAAGGTATTCCAGAAATTGGAAGAATCCAATTCAGACATCTATAGAGTACAATTTTCCTCCTTACGAAAACAGATTAAAACATATAAAAATTGCACACGAGCAATATATACAGGATTCTGAAAACTCTATCATCACAAATCCGTAGAAGTTCTGGTCTTTTATAGAGAAGAAAAGAGGCCACTCTAGGATTCCCGGAATTCTTCACTTCAATAATATAGAATACAACGATCCAAAACATATTTTTAATGCTTTGCATTCTTTAGCAGCGTCGACACAGCCTCCGATACACAATACGATATTGATGAAATAGTGATTTCCAACAGACCGCTGATTAGCATCGATTCCGTGAATGAGAGCGAAGCCTCAAAAAAATTGATGGATAAATTCACATTCAATTCATGGTTACGATAGCATTCCAAGCTTCTTAAGTCAAAGATTGTGCTCATATCATACCCAAACCACTCAAAATCATCTTCAATACTGCATTGGAAACAAACCCCTTTCCACAGATTTGGAAAAAGTAGTAAAGTTATTGCAATCTTTAAAACAAGCGAGATAAACGACATGAAGAACTTTCGACCCATCACTTTGTTGTGTAACTTTGCGAAGGGCTTTGAGATATGTATCTATAATAGAATATGTCCTAAATTACAAAATATAATAATTCCTGAACAACATGGCTTTATCGCAAAAATATCTACTGTAACCAATTTAGTAACATTTACTCAAACGATGAGTTGTGCTTCAGAAAATCAGCTTCAGGGAGACACAATATACACAGATTTCTCAAAGGCCTTCGACATGTTGGACCATAACATGCTCATTTCCAAACTCAATAAAATTGGTTTGGATTCAAATCTATTAAAATTCTTTTATTCCTATCTTAAGAATCGGTCTCAATTCGTTGATGACACAGATCTGATGAATACAATGCCATCAGTGGCGCTCCACAGGGAAGCAACCTGGCTCCCCTTCTATTCTCCCTGTTCATCAACGACATAGCAACGAGTATAAAATTCTATTATTTCTGATGATCTGAAAGTTTTTCGTGTTATGTTATAGAGTCATCAAATGACAGTCAGATACTACAAAATGATTTGAATAAATTAGCTCACTGGTGCTCCTCAAACAATCTTCCACTCAATTTGAGTAAATGTAAATATACCTCCTTTTGCAACAAACATATTATACTCGACCATAATTATTCGATAAATGATTATCTACTTGAAAAAACAGACAACTAGATTTCGGAGTATTCTTTGATACCAAACTCTCATTTGTACTTCACATAGATAAAAGTGTAACTAATGCGAAAAGAATGTTAGAGCTTGTATCAAGAAATTGTGAAGATTTCAAGAACATGGAAAGTTTCATAACTTTGTTCAACTCATTTGTTAGATCCCGTCTAGAATATGGCTGTCTTATCTGGTCACCCATATACACAACACGCATTCAATCGCTTGAATCTGTCCAACGAAGGTTTATGAAATAATAATAAACAACAAACTAGATAATGTCTACCCCATTCAGTGAATAGATAATAATATATAACAGCGTTTTAATTTTCTATCTCTTGATGACAGAAGAACTTATAATTCTTGTGTATCCATATACAAACCGGTAAACAATCTCATCAACTCACCCAAACTACTATCTCAACTTGATTTTCATGTGCCAAGAATCAATGGTAGAATTGAACAATGTTTTCCGAACCAATATATTATTCAAACCTCCCTTATTTGCAATGTGCCAGATAGTAGACATATGTGCAACACCATTAAATATTTTCAAAAAAAGAGATAAAAAACATTATGTTTGCGAATCAACAAATACCTATTTGATTTTTTTCCTTCATTTTTAATATTCCATAAAAATATTAGTATTACAATATGTGTATATTCCATAAATTGAACTTTGTATTTTTTGATACTCCATGAATGTATTACTATTTAGATATGTATATATTTCATATATTTAACAATTCCTCCCGAAAATTGTATATTGCCCCGTAATTGGGCCTAGTGCCTGTTTGGACAATAAAAGTATTTTGTTTTTCAATACTGACCTAAAAGCTCTAAATACGCTTTTAAAAAATACTTTTCGAGGATGTTTAAAGATCTGATGTTTCTTGACAATACTTTTATAGCTTGTGATATCCAAGGCTTTGCTTTTTATTTCAATTCTATGAATAGGAAAACATTCATTGAACAGAACATAGTGTTTCATCAGAGGCTTTCAACTCAGCAACAATCAATTCGCACAGACCTTTGTTTCAATTCATCAAAATTTCTTATTGTGTAAAGCATACTTCTTTTTATTCGAGCTATTTGCATATCTGATTGAAAATTTGGCTAGAATATAGCTTCATGGTATGACAAGCCAGAAGAGAGTACTGAAGCATCAAATTCATCATGGTTGAAATTGGAGTCAATGATCAACGATGAGTATCTGGTTATCCGCGTGGGCTGAGTAACATGCATTCTTATATGGAAAGATTGTGAAATATTATTCAAGGTACACGTTGGAGATAAGTTATTTTCCTCAAAATTGATGTTGAAATCGCCAAAATTGATAGTTTTGAACTGGCGGACAGACTGTTCCCAAAATTCAAAAAAAATTCAAAGTTCAAAAAATATATCTTATCTATATCTTGGAACCCTATGTACTGCGATGATATATAAATTAGTTATTTTTCCATGGACAATCGCAAATTCGAAAATACCCTCTACAATCAGAGTATCAAGTTTCGAAAAACTTTTTTGTACTATTTTATTCACTACTTCTCTGTGTACCATTAAATGATCCTATACTCGCAAAAATCGAAAATGATGATAAAACAGAAATCAACTGCTCAGAAGCAAATGGGCTGAAATGCATGCACTTAAATATACGAAGTGTGTTCAAAAATATGGACGAACTTTTAATATTCTTGAACATATTCACAAAACCTCTCGACCTCATTATTTTGTCTGAGACCATTATAGATCAACTCTGTATGGTGGGAATAACAGGATACGAAACATTTTTAGAATGAATAAGTCATTGAAATCCGCAAAGAAACAATATACATAAAAATTAATTGATGATAGCGATAATAACTCTAAAGCACAGCGGCCAAGCGGTGGCCGCAGTCAAGGTAATCAAGAACAACGTTGAGAAGGATTCTGATCCTTTGCAAGTGCTTTTGCACCGCTCCTGGCTTGCACACGGCGCCGCTGGAATCAGGGTTAAGCCCTGCCGAACTTCTGATGCGATGATGTTTTCGCAGCACCGTGCTAAGGTTAGCAGCAAACTTACAACGATCCAGGATGGACGACGATGGGACCCAGCACCTTGAGACGCAACAGCGCATTTCTGCAGCCCTTCCAAAGTCGCCAAAAACGAGGACGGCCAATGGGACTTCGAGGACTACATGGCACCACTACGCCAGGAGGCCATGGCAGAACCACCTGGAGACGACTAGCCACAACCACCGGACGACCGCCAACAGGGTCGAGATATCCTAGAGCGGAACCAACACGACAAGCGCCGGAAGGGCTAATCAAGAGGTCAGCCCACGAACGCCGCAGGCAGAAAGACTGTTAGGGATAAACATCACATCACATTTTGAACTTATGTATGTATGTATGTGTAACCGTGTAGGCCAGAAATATTCGCACAAATATGCTAATGTAATGTTATACTGTTTTATTGATGAAGAGAGTTTATTTTTCTACATAGAAATCTTTGCTTTATTACTTTATACGTTAGGCTCGAACATAGGTTATATATGTGTGTATGGAAGAAAGAACATACAGTATCAAACGGAGTATCGCAAAGATGAAAGTTTTCTGCATTTCCTCTCTCACCACTGCAACCATTATGTGTAAATTTTTTCGAAACCAAACTACATCATGTAATTGGTAGTTACAATTGTGAGCAAGATTAGAACGTTACCAAGAAGATTATCAAAAACCTTGGTCAATGAAGTTCACTGTCAATACATGGAACTACTTCTTCACTCTGGAGTTGAGTGGGGGACGAGTGATTAGACGTTATTTCTATTGCCTCACCTGTTCTAGTTCAATTTCTCAAACAACGCGATGGGCCAATTATAGAACTGGAAAATTCAACCTGGCTAAGAGATTTTGGTTTTCTTGTGGACAATTCAGAAAGATTGATGAACCTAATTTGAAGCTTGAATTTCAGGAACAAATCCTAATCAATCATAATACCAAACATTTTCCTATTCTTTCAGAAAATTTGATTCTCATAATCCATTGCTTGACTTCTCATTTCATGTTCTCATCTAATTTTCATTAGGAGTATAAATTCTGTTGTCCATTTTCAAGTGATAGATATTAATATGAAACAGTTAACAATTAGCATATAGATATTAACTTGTTATACATAGTTTAACACTCTATGAATAGCATAGTCAAATTCTGAAAATAATACTCTGGTAGTACCATAAAATATTCCATCTTGAGTTATTGTTCATGCCGATAGCTGCAAACTAGGCTGCAAATTCAAAAATATCTAAATAGACTGGATATGGGTCATACAAATGAATAGTCTGACAGTACATGTTGATCAATTTATTACATTCAACCCATACAAATGATGTAAACTGTAGGAAAGTTATCACAATATCAAGTCATATAAAAAATTCATCAGTAGATTCCATGCTTAAAGTCTTTCCAGAACAATAGGTACTGAAAATAAAAGTGAACTTCTCAGAATTTTAGATTACATAGATATGACGGTTTTCAGATTATGTAAAGATAAATTGTATCTTTGTGTTACACAGAGTGTGAATCAGTCAAATGAATTAATTAGATGATTTCCTTGTATAGAGTGTTCACGAAAAAAATAAGGATGATTTAATTTATATAACATTCAGGATGATTAATATTTGGGTAAAAACTAACTGTTTTTTCAAATGGAAACCCCTGTATTTCATTTCATATAGATACAGATTTTCATTATGAGTTCAAGGGTACTAGGTTTGATAAGATCATGTCAAAAGACTGAAGAAAATATTGTGAATGCTGACAAAGTCACAAATACACTCAGCAAGTGTGATGTAGAAAAGCCTTCTGGCGGGCCATCATGATTGCCACACTAATTGTTCAAATTAGTAACAGAATCCTCAATATTTCCATAGTCCTTCAAAAAACTTTTAAAAATCTGGTATCATTGAACTTGTAATCCCAAACCGAATATGGGATGAAATGCAAGGGTTTTAAAAAAAACTATTAATTTTGCTTTTACTCAACATGGCATTTCGCAGACTCACTCATTCATCCAAGCAATCTACCCAGGACTATGAGGCAGATAAATTGTATCTCCCACAAAGTTAGTGGCAATGAACAGACTTTCTCGTTTAGTTGCGGTCCACCAAGTCACTTTTTCATTTTGAATAGCATATATTGATTCATGCCATTGATTTATAATGTCCTAAATATCGAATGAGTATGTTGAAGAGTTTTAATTTTACATGAATAAACCGACACGGTGAAATTTCAGTTTTTATTCCATATAAATATAGCGATATACTCACATGCACGTATGACAGCAATGCATGCTCCAAAAATTACAACATTTGAGAGAACAGATTCTCGGCTTCTTTTCTTTTCTTCTTCGGGATCTCTGGCTCCGCCAAATCCTCCTTGTTGGATCCGCTTCATTATTATATATTTTGTAGTTTCCTTTGATGGATCTGAATTGAATTAAAAAATTCGAAAAAATTGCTGCACACTACTTCTTCCTTTCTTTTGGCCTCTTCCTATTTGGAAATTGGCCAGCACATTAAGCTTAGGTTCATCTTTTCTTCTTCTTATTTTCTTACAAAGACCTTGCTCTGCTAGACAGTTGGCCAGTACTACCCAAGATTTATTCTTTCCGTAAACCGTGGTAATTACCTGCACCCAAAGATCTTGCTAATTTTCTCTTATTCTGATCTTGTAGCGTTTGAGGCGTAGCTATATCACATGAACGATGTACAGAAGACTGGTGCAGTCACTGATAGTGTTTTGTTTCGTCAAAAACGCTAACGCCATTTCCGCTATAATGGCATAATAGACATGAAACTCTCCAGATGACGACATGTTTGCAGATTTCTGTACACATACTTGATGTTTTCAAATTGTGATCATGTAGTTTGATCATTAATTGAGAAGTAACCGAAATTACTACTTCCGAATCAACGTTTTCATAACTCTGATTGTGCAATTATCGACAATACTGATTTTGTTGTCATTTTTGTGCCACCATCTAACAACTAACATATGATTGATTTTCCGCTATATTGAATAACATGCTACTATCAAGTTAGCTGTACGTTAGAGTTTTGGTTGAAGAAATTGGATAGGCAAATACACAAAGTAGCTGCACCAGTGTTTACTACATCGTTATCACATATTATATCCTATTCGGTGACTATACAGTGTAAATTTGAAAACTTTCAATGCGAATATCTCGCAAAATAAAAAATAAAAACGCCGTTTGTCAAAAATGTTGAAGATTTAGGAGAAACTAGAACCATCATATTCCAGTGAAGGGCTGATTCACCCCTTGGGCGCAACAATAAACTTTGAAATGCCAATTTTGGCACTTTCGTAATAGCTCGATTGAGAGGTCTCATTTAGTAGCAATCACCTTACAAGGTGTAACAAGGACATGAACTCGAATAAAATGAATTGTATTTTGTTGAAATTCAATTGATCAGATACATTCCATTCTGTTGTATGAAATAGTGTTATCTATTGCCAAATACCTTTTCAATATTCTGGAACAGTTCTCGTGGAATAGATCTTCATTCTGTGTTAATTTGTTATCGAGACCTCTCCGTCCAATTCACTGACCTGGAAAAGCGTTATTCAAAAATTGCATGACTTGAAGAACAAACTGTATTGAATTTTCTTGCAGGTTTCTATCCGTCAGTGTCCAACTGAATTTATATTTCTGCAACAATAAGAAGTTGAATAGTGGTGTCTAACAATTCTTAATATGGCAATAGGTATTGCCATTAAGAATGCCATTAACAAATATTTTTTTTTCACTTGTTCATTGTCGATAATACCTTGGTAACGGTTTCTATTAACAGACCCATAACGCCCCAATGCGTTATGGAGGGCATTATGAATCATAACGCAATCTCTTCAATGTTTCTATAGAAACTTGTGCGCAGTAGCCGACTAGAACGCAGTAAATACTATGAGAAGAAATTCATGAAGTAAACAACATCGATTAAGATATTTCTTTCGAGAAAAAGGAAATCTTGTATGCGAACGTGACTAGATCTTAGAGCCCATCAGGCAGCATTCATCCCTCGGGCCAACGGCACTCGGGTGAATGTTACCCTCCGGGCGTTAGGATCTATATATCGTACTTGGTAGATAAATAACTATAATGGCCTAATCACTCTGTGTGGCCTAATAAATGCCCCCCAGACATTTATTTTTCCTAGATACTGTTTTATACGGCGGGTGGAGGAGTATTCAAACACTCATAACGTATCGAATAACTCTGTACAATACAACGAGATGATTCTCACTGTCAAATGATAATATATAGACATATGCCAACCCATGCAGCCTGAGTCCTCATGCTACACAAGAAGCAGATCTCATATCTTATCATCATATCATCTCAGTCAAATCTCATTATTTTTATCCTCACAAATGAAACTGATGCGAAACTAACTATACAGGCGTGCGTATACAATACATTACAAATACTGCGTGTGAGTCCTTTCCTGAGGAAATTCGAATTTTCATCATTCCAGTACCTAATACTGTTGTGTTTGTTTATACTGAATCATTCAAAAGAAACGTGCATCATTCGTCGCTAAAATGAGTATTTTTAATTGTTGATACGTAACATTCCGGCCATATCCTCGCAAAATTGAATTCTTCGATCAGGGTAGTCCTCCCGCAACTCCTGGAGAATTTTCATTTCATATAGGCGAAATTTATTTGTGAATATCTGAGTACCCGACGGCTTGATGAGAATTTCGTTTGATCGCTGAACCTTTTTGGCGTGAAGCGTAGAGATATATTGTAGGATTCGTTGCAAAATTTCTTGAAACTTTTAATTGTGCCGCTTCGTAAAGTACTCTTTGATGGGTTCTCTCTTTGTTTGCAACTCATCCTGTTTCTGCAAACTCAAGAATCAGTTGCTGTAAACACCGCATTTTTTTCGGGATTTCTTTCGTTAAATGTTGTTCTTAAATAAGGTGTTCATCCATGATTCAGAACAGAATTCTGAATCCTTTCAGCCAAACTGTAAATCATAATGAACAGAAATTAAAATTTTTGTTTGAGACGGTTTCTGACTTTACAGTGTATAACCTTGCCCGAATGATTGAATTTTTACAAACATTGAAATGTAGTATGAACGTAGGAAAGCTCTGAACGGACATGATTACATATGATTTTTATAATTGCCAGTTCCAACCGGCAATCAGTGATAATTGTCCGTTCAAACTGGCAATTATTAAGAATGTCATATCATATTCGTTCAGCTTTTTTGCCAGTTTGAACTGACAATTAGTGCAATTGCAATTAATCATCAGTTAGTGCTAATTGCCAGTTCAAATTGGCAATTGTAAGAAAAATCGCATCATATGTTTGTTCTGCGCATTCGTACAAAACGCTATAAATACAATGCTATTTTAACGAGTATCTTTTTTCTCAGAGAAGTGCTCCAAAATAATTTTGTCTTTTGTTGAAAAATGCAAAATGCAATGCATGTTGAGCATCTGAATGAAGTACAATATTATCTATCACAAGAATGGATCGACCAATCAATCGATTGTTCTCTTGTACAAAACTAATGAATCAAATTAAAAATCATTTTGACAAAATATAATTCATTTTATTCGAATCTACATTTTTGTTACACCCTGATTGAATGGAAAAAAATTTTATATCTTATATATAGAACTGGTGAAACCTTTTATTTGAGGTATCACAGAAGGGGTAGTGTGCCATTTTACATTCAAATGTTGGGGTGTGCCGTGCCTTAGAGGTGATTCATCCCATCACTGAAATTTGGTGTTTTTTGTACACTAACTCTATAACATTTGTGCCAAACGGCGTTTTTTTTATATTTTTTTCATTTTGCGGGATAGTCGGTCGCATTGGTAGTTTTCAAATTTACAACCCGTATATGATCTAAGCTGCCTACCCCTAGATCAGTCTTCTTGGTTTTATATCATGTAAATAGCTATGAATACGAGGAGTTGTGTTTAAGAGATCGCCAGATCATTAGATGAATTCAAAAACAGAAGAAGAAATAGAAAGGTTCGGTTCTGATATTATAAAACGTCATTGTCAATAATTTCAATTATCCAAGAATTCTTGGAATTATTACCATAGTGGAATTTCATGGTCAAAGTACTGAATCGTGATCGTATTGTTGGGAACTTCCATCGCATATGTGAGTGGTGTGACATTTAACATTACATTATTTATTAGTTATGTCGTCTGAACAACTCTTGGAAATTCAAATAAAAGAACAAGGCGATCTCGTTCGGAAATTGAAAGCTGCCAAGGAAACGAAGGATAGGGTAAGAAATAATTCATTTAAACCCCATTTTATTACTGTGTATTTTATCATATTGGCATAAAGGTCATGGCATCCTGTAGTGCATCCAGTCCATGCTGAGCATCCAAGTTCTGCAAGATCACCTTCAAAATTCACATCCGCATGTTCGAAGTTTATTAGATATAGCGCTTATCAAGATAATCAAAGAAATGTTATAACAATTAAAACTTTCAAATCAATCTAAAAACAGTTATGACAAATATTAAAATCAGATGATCGATGCACGTTGATGTTATTCAGCGTTTCACACAACTTTTCTCGTGAAATGAATTTGACGTTTGAAACTGATTTTGCTTATTACACATTTGGTATTTCGAAAGTTATTAAAAAAAAAAACGAAAATAAAAATAAAACTTCAACCAACACACTGTGTCTTAGAAAACGAAGCGTTTACGGACATATATTTATTTGGACAATTCATATTAGAATATTGTGAGGAATCACCTCTTGAAGTTTGTCAAAATACTTTTGAAACACCCTGTATAGAAAAATATTTCAAACTCAAGGCTCTCTACAATGTAAAATTCATTACCAACTAACGTGTTTTTCATTGTGAAAAAAAATGAAGATTTATTTCACGGATAAATCTCAAAAGTATGTAAAAGATAATTCATCAAATAGAAAAACATAGAGTGTTGATTTTACTGATATGAATAGCTTGAACAAATGAGTCCTACTTTAGAAGTACCTCAAAAAAATCGAGCACACGAATAAAATTTAGAAAAAAATGCGGCGGCGAGTGTACAGTACAATGTGGATGAGACTGCCAGATTTCTCGGTTGTTATTGAAGTTGGAGCCTTCCGGACCTCTTCAAGTTCGAAAGATACAGGGCGATTTTAAAAATTATTACTTTTTGGACCCCTTCTATATCTACGAAGTTATTAGAATTACCGTCGAGCTGAAAACTACGTCTGATGAAGAAGTTTGCACAGAATCCAGTGGTGTACTCAAAAAAATTTTTTCGGCATATGGTTTTGGAGATAAGACACAAACTTATATTTTTTTCAATGGAACACCCTATATTTTATTAT